>QGOG01000406.1:0-83101 GCA_003313185.1 Collybia sp. MG36
GGAGGCATCAGACCAACAGTTATGGAATTCTGTACTTGATTTAGTGTCAACCAGTGTGAGGAGGTGTAGAGTTTGCATTTGTTGAAATCAGACCCCAAAGGGGCCTTGTGTACGGTACGGTCTCGTGGCTGGCACTGGCGGCTGGCAGCTGCTTTTAACGTATGGAATCCTCGAGCACTCAAAGTCTACGCATAGAAACTGACTTTCACGGTCCGGGTGGTCAACACAATATCAGGTTCTCCCTAGATTCACCTGGTGTACAGCCGCCAAGCCCCGGCACACAAGCCTTCACGCTCCCCTCCTTTCGTGTTTCAATATCGCCTCAGACAGATAAACCCCCTCTTTCGCTTCAACCATCTGCAACCGTCCAAAATGCGCATAAATCCAGCCGAGCGCGGAACGAGTCTCGAAAGCTCCTCGCTCATCTCTTGCGCCAACTCCAGAATAGGCCCATGCCCCCATGTGCGTTTGATTCCTTTGCGACTGTTAGAGAAGGAACTGGGGACTCGACTTTCATGGATATCGTGAAAGGCAGCGTGTTCCGATCCAAGAATAGGGATTCAACGATGCCAACCCCAGCCGTCCAGGTTGACTATGATTCGGATGAGGATGGGGCGGAGAAGGGCTTCTCAACGGATGCCACTTATGAACTTATGACACAGCTGAAAGAGGTCCTCGTTGTCTCCATCTCTCAGGGCTGGCAGATATTTGATGATGGGTGTGTCATATATTCTTCCACATTCTTTGATCCGTCATGAACTCGGGGACGCAGGTCGTCCGCTCGAGGCGATAATGGTCCATCGGATAAGTCCTCGTCCCCATCGAGGAGGTCGAGGAATAGCCTTCAACCCCTAGGAAAGCGTTCGCGATCTCCCTCACCTGTGTCGCGTGGGCAGATTCAAGCGCCTGAGCTCCTCTCAACATGTATCTCTACCCTTGGGTCCATCGTCATGGAGGACTGTCGATACCATGTTTCCTCTCCTCGTCCTTCCAGGCCTCCGAATGCTCTTCAAGCTTTGACTCTGGATGTCGCTCAATTTCTTCTCCACGTTCATCGCCATGACGCAAAAATCATGTCTCAGATCGGTTTTGCCATTATTCCTGCATTCTCCACCTTCCAGCCCGCGATGCACCTTAGATTGTTGAAATTTTTTGAAGAGGGTGTAATATGGAGGATTCTCGAACAGCTTAAGCAGGTTCAGGGTATCATGTATACTACACAAGAAGGTGGATATTTTTAATCTACTGTTGGGCTCGGACTAACGGTTGTTGACAGAGTCCCATACACTAGCCCAAGGTAACGATTCTCCGCCTATTGTTTCAATCCAGGTCGAAGAGGCCCACGATGAGTACGACACTGAACTGAATCGTTCAAAATGGACACCATGGCCATCTGACACCCCCATGCTTCAATTACGATCATCTAATGCGCCCACCCAACGGCTCGCTGTTTATCACCTGGCGTCTCTTTTTCCGCCCTTGCTAGTTGCACTTCTCCAGTCCATTCGTCTTACTCCTCAACATAATCCACGTGCCGAGGTTTTGCACCGATTTTACAGACTCCTTGACTTGATCGTCTCTACGAAGCCAGATGCATACGCTGACCTCCTTCAGGTTGTGGCATATGATTCACCCCAGGCCCGCCACTCGGCGATAACTCTCTTGGCGACTTTGTGGCCGAAAGCCATCGGGCATGTGACTATCACCAAACCCTTTGTTATCTCAAGTTATGCGAACGCCATCAATATCAAATCAAGCAGACAGTGGCCCTCGGAGCATGCGCATGCGCATCAATTTGTACCCTGGCGCTTCACCCCGGCGTCTTCTCATGGTGCTGACCGCGTGTCTCAGAACGAATGCCAGAGTTGCACTGGGCCTATCGATGGATTTGGATTGTTGTGCCCTTACTGCATGTGTGGAGTCCACTTGGACTGCTATGAATATCCCGATGGCAGTCACGTCGTTCAATACGCGATGACATCCGATCGTGATGTCCAGCGTGTTGCGGTATACCGATCTTCGACCCTATTCCCCAGCCGACGGGATGGCGACCCCCTTCAGATGCGGACCCATAGTCATGTTTTCACGGTTGTGAATATGTTCACTCTTGGCCTCTGCTTCATATGCCAAGAACCTCTATGGGGAGTGTGCAGGCAGGGACTCAAGTGCTTGTCGTGTCTTCGATTCGCCCATGCTGTTTGCGTATCCTCTGACCAAAAAATGGAGTGGTGCGGTACCGATATGACTAACTCCCGCCACGTCGTCATTGAATGGTCAGTGCTGCGGGTGTCCTACACAACCTTCTACCGCGACATCATTCAATGGAAGGAGGAAGATCTGCAACACTGCAGCTACGAAGAGCTCTCGATTCTGACTGGCATCCTCTGGATGCAGTTGCAGATCCTGACGAACGGTGTGGCGCTGGGCTCCATTGTGGTGGTGCCAAACGGGAAGAATGCCGCACAGGTCAAGAACCACAAAGTGGATGAGTTTGAGCTACATCATACGCTCAAATGGTGCGAGGCATGTCTCGCGTCCAATACAATATCATGTTCCGTCTCCATGGACGACTTTCTGAATGAAAACCATCTTACAAAGTCCAAACATTTTCTAATGTTTGATTGGTCAAACCTTGCATATATCTCCACTACGTTGAAATCTCCACACGCCGATAATAAGATTCCGACGGGCCAATCCTCCGATCTACTGAACGTTTCTTTCCCCGAGACTCACTTTGACGACACAGAGTCATCACAGCACCCATTTGACGTCGTCCCGTTGTCCCACATGCGGGAGGTGCTCGGGCATGAGCTTTTGGTTCGTTCAGATGCCATCGCTCGCCTTTTCCTCACACACATATATAACCTCGGCTTCTTTGAACGACTTGATCGAAGGCAGGAACTCTTCGACGTCGCTGGCATCAACAAGTCCGTCAATTGTGTCTTCCCACTTCCACTCGGTCTTGACCTCTCTACCGATGTTGAGATGCTCGTGTCTTCCGTGGAGGCGTGCCTTTCGGACCTTGACTTATCGGTGAATGAGGTAGGATTTCTGTTATTAGTACGAAGACTTTGGCCAAATGGATTGTCTTCCGAATATGCCTTGAGGAGGCTGACCCGCAACATTGTTTCTTGGATCATAGCCGAGGTAACTGAACCCTGCGATTCGCTGTTGAAAATTAATTCAATCATGCCCAGGATGTAAATTTGGGGACAATCCTCCGTGATTATCTAGCAAAGCAGAGGGATCTCCCCGGAGTTCGCTCAGTGAATGAGCCACGTCCGTGGCCTTCAGCGCCAAGCACAAGGCCGACTCCCACCAGCTCTGTCAACAATGGTGGTGACTACGTCGCTTCCCGTCGCGCTCTTTTGAACCGTTACGTGATGAAATGGCTTCTCGCGTTACATGACCAAGATCCAGCTCTTTACGCCCTTATCCTATATGATGTGTGCATGGAGCTTGCGGACGATTGTGTCTATGATGAGGATATTTTTGCGCCTGCACCGAGTGAGGTGGAACAGGTATGTGGAGTACATTCGCGGGAAGCTCATACCTCACAATATCGGAAAGAAAGCCCGGGTTAAGAAGTGCGAAAGGTTGCTTCGCTCGGTCGTGACCTTGGCACAAGCCTCGCTGTCTTTCAGTGTTTTCGAAAATCTATTCATTTGTTCGTTGGATTATGTTTCGGGGCTAAATCTATTCGATGAAGTAAGCAATTCCTATCATCCTGTGCCGCGTATTAAGTATTTTAGCCCATGCCATCACTATACCGGTTATTCCCCCGTGAGACAGATGCCACCCAGCGACTCAGCACATTCAACATACTGTCAAACCAATGGGATGCTAACATGACAAATCTCGACCCGTGGCGCGCGGTTATCAGCATTGCGACGAAATCGAAGCCTGGGCTCTCCCGCGGCCTGCGATGGTTGTGCCTCTTTGCTTGCTCTGGTGTAGAAATTCCCGATGCAACTCTTGCCCGTTTCTCCGTGTTGGCGTATAAGTGGAAGACCACGTTAACAGATTCGCTTATATTTTCAAAAGCCATCTTGTACTCGGTATGGCTCAAGTCGATGGGGCGCTCGGAGCTACAGAGAATATTTTGTACCCTCCACACCAGGCACCAGCCGCAAATAGTTGCTGCTTTGAGGTCTGGGGAAAGAATCGATGACACGTACGTTGCATTGTTTAACATCCCTGCTTATCACTCATGCCCCCCAGGCTCTCCTTCATTCGAAGGTCCTTAGCAACCTGTTTGCTTTTATATGGATGTGATAGGGCTCGGCTTCTCGATGCAAAGTTGATTGACCCGGCTGAGGTCAATAATCTTCCGTCTCGGTAACCCGACTCACAGTGGCTGTCCCGAATCCGTTTTGACTAGTCTCCAGGAGGAAGCTTAATACTCGAGGGTCCATGATGTCGGACCCTATTATTGTTGATCCAGAGCTGATGAACGCTCTGGAGTCGTACATGGCTACCGATGTGGATGATGTGACGGTCCTGGTTGCGAAATTTCTAAGTTTTTTTTTGACTGAATCACTTTATCTGGAGCCGTTCGAAATCGACAATTTCATTCTCCGGAACGGCGCCTTTTTAGCGACATGGTGAGCCTAATTCTTTAAATCCAGAATACGAATGTGTTACCTACAGCCCCTTAGCGCATGGCAATTTTACAGGATCCAGCGTCCCGAGATTTGCAATACCCGGACAGGTTACCTGCTCAGGACGCTTGTTGTTGATTCTGTGCCATTTCAGAATATACTGCGCGATGAATTCCTTCAACACGAAGATTGGCAACGCCGGCGAGTTCTTTCTTATCCATGATTGTTATTGAGCATAACATGGACTTCGTAGTTTGCTGGCCGCAACATGTTTATCGCGCATCATCTTGGACGTTACAAGCCCGCGTTTCAATGTCGACGACCGTCAGTGGCAGTCAAGCGTCACTGATATATTTTGCCATTATTTTTCATCACTGTGGGCTGATGAAAGCGTGATTCCTATCATTCCACTGTTAGAATTCCGTCCTCATATTTTCCATAGGCACAAGTCCGGCTTGCCATTGAAACTTGCGCGGCTTCATTACTTCCTGCACACCATGAAGCAATTTCCCGGTGCTGGAACGAATCACTTGCTATAGCTCCCATCACTGAACGCATAAGACTAATATCTTTCCTTATCCAATTCCATCCCCATTTCCCGAAATGGAAAGGTATTTGTTCAGCATTCTTGAATACACGCAACTGACCTCGCCAAGTTCTTTCCTGGGAGGCCATTGTCGATGCAACCCGCGATGATGAAGGTGACGACAAACCCAATGCGGTCAAAAGCAGAGCGATGACAGACAATGTATGGTTTCACTTTTCCCTAAACCTCGCGGCTTATTATAAACAGTCGGTATATGGCTTTGTTGGAAAAATGCCGGAGCTTGGTCAAGGCAATTCAGACGCCGATGTGATCGCCTTGCGTGTGAGGCTACTTTGAATTTGCAACATACTTTTCACAGTTGACCCCGAACACAACAGGTATCGGTCTTGATCCTCAGTCTCCAGATGATCGGAGCTGGAATTTCTGTGGACCCTTTCAGCCTCATGAAAGTGAAGCTCAACCTTGCGCAGATGTTTAGATTCGAGGATGTGGCGGCCGTGCCATCTACCAGCAGCTACACCTTTCGTGTTGAAATTGGCGCTATGAAACGCATACCCGAGGTCGTATATCCATGCATAGGGGAGCTTATCTCCGTATTGGATGCCCCACACTCTGCCGTTGTGGATCCGACGCTGTTCAATGAGACTAGACCAGGCGAAAAGGCTCCACCACCCCTCCTCATTGGATCCATTTTCGTTGACGCTGTCTTGGCATTAGTCTGCTCCCTCGAAGATGGTGGTTCGCTCCCGATTCTTATCATCAAAAGCATACTTGAAGGCCTGTACATTGTCATACATAAGCATGATTTTGAGAACCCAACCCTCAGATACTTGCAGCCTCAGCTTCGCCGAGCCGTCATCCGGGTCATTTCAATGCTGTCTCAAGACATTAGTTATGAAATTCGGCAAATTGCTCTGTCAACCGTTCAAGCATTCATACAAAGGTGGCATTCTCTAATGGGTTCTATCATATAGTGAGCTGCTCTGCTTCTCCTCTTTCGAAAATGCGGTTAATGTAAGCCTCAAGTGTAGCAATGGAAGCTGTAACTAAGCTTGCTGCATCCCAAAGTCACATAGCCCAAGACGCGCTTCTTGCTCAGGCCGGACAATTTATTGAGAGTGTATTGTCGACGTAAGGATCAATTTTGGACAAGGCATCAACCCGCTACTACTCATGTCAATTTAGATATTCGAACAACGCCCTATTTCCAAACCTGCTGAAGGTTCGTGATATCCTCCCTTTTGGTGAAGTGTCATAACTACTCGCATTAGCGGTCGCTCGGCCCAGAATTCTTCGTGGTACTGAAAATCATCACGGATGCGAACGCCAAGGCGTCGCCCACTCCCGAAAGCCTGCGAGATGAACTTCTCCGCGACGCCATGGCTCACGTCGCGGAAAACGACCATAATACATTTCAGACAGTGCTCAAAAACCTTGAAACATACATCAAGGTCGTTCACCACCAAGGCCTCAGTGCAAGTCTTATGACATGTGCGTGTCCGGGCCCCGTCTTGTTGCCTCTTTTCTTACACGCTCACAGTTGTTGGGCAAAACCTTACCCAAATTGCCCGGAGAGCGTCTGAGCCAACAATCGGCCTTTCTGATGCTTCCCCGCTACTAGGCATCCCAACAATTCTCATACACCATAACAAAGCCCAAAGCCGAGTCTGTAAAATTTTCAGCTTCGATGACCTGGCCTAATACTAAAATCCAAGGAGATGCTTCCTTACGTCGAGACAACCATACGAATCGTCCTACAACGGCTAAATATCGACACTGCGGTGCTCGTCCATCTTCTTCACGTAACCACGAATCTATATCGAAAGTTTCAGTCTAGAGACCGTTCTTCTGGGTCAAATAGTCTGCTTCACGTTCTGATTGAAATACTTGGAGACGGTCTGCGCCTCAAAGCCCGTATCTCATCCCATACCCTGAAGGCAACAGTTGAAGTATAATTGATTCGTCTACGTGGCGTAATTTTTTTTTAAATTTATCCTAGGCAGTTATGACAGAAATATCCCGCCCATCTGTGTCCACCGCGGAGAATGTAACACGGTTCGTTGGTTTGGCTGATCATGGCTTCCATTTTTTGCAGAACCACGCATGGAATGACATGGAGTCCGACAATGACTTTGCCGCATCCATCGCCGTCGCCAAGATGATATTACGGGCGGTGGAACAGGACCGTTCCTTGCTGGGTATCATATTTGTCGAGCAGGCTACGGAGGTTCGTCTTATAACATCCCTCGGGCAATCTAATCCCATAATCTAGAAATCACAACGCCAAGGCATGCGTGCTTGGAACCTGCTGGCCCTCGCTGCGCTTACGGAAAAGAAAGACGAGTACGCTGCGCTCATAATTTCTCAACTCCCCGTCTTTTCCACCTTCCACCATGGCGTGTTACGCTCCCACACGCAATCGGGAACAAGTATTCCCGAATCCGCGATGAATGACGTTAACCACGCGTATATCGCGATCAAGCTTTGGCTAATGCTTGTTCGAACTACACCGATTTACACATTTTCATCTTTGGCTGTATGGAACGAACTTTGGCCACCTTTTGATGAACTAGTGAGTGTACTCGAGGTTGAGGCTCAGGCCGGCCTGTCATTGGTACGTCGAGATTTGTGAACAAACCTCTCACTGCTAAACCTCGGCTAGACGCTTGCGATGTTGACTGCTTCATCCATTGCTGACCTCTTTATTTTTTTGCGCTGCTTGCGAACCCCGGTAGCTCTGCAGATACCAGCACAGATTGCAATGTTGAGCCGATTGCGAACACTTGGTCACGGGGAGTCAGGCATAGGAAAGGTGAACTCGCTCTTGATAACAAAAGTGATCTGGTATATTTGCTTATTTGTACTTTTCAGTTGTCTCGCGCCATCCGGTGTTTGTCAGAACCCCCGTCAGACATCGCCATTGAAATTCTGGTGAACCAGGCAGCCAAGGATATTGTCGCAGCAGAAAAACTGAGAATGTTAGAGGCCAAGGACAGTAATCGGGGCCTTCAAGAAAAAAGAGGAGCGGGCGAAAGGATGCGTAGGGAGACAAGATTGCCAACCTGAAGCATAAATTACATTATATAGCAGCTGCTCACATTCAATGATTCGTTAGGGGACATGTATGGGTTGTCAATCATTTTTACTCACAATGGAATATTTATATTGTCCTAGGCAGTTCTTAGCCTTGCTGCCTGTGCTCTCCTCTGGTTCTCCTTCATGATGGTGGAACCAACGAAGAGTCCAATAGCAAATAGCCCAACTACCAGAAGAAATGCTGGCACACGCACGGCCCATTCCCTAGCTGGGAAGTACTGATGGATAGCGCTCGTCGGGTGGAAGAATGGCTAACCAACGATATGAGTGATTCGTGCACAGCCAGGAAACACTGTTCTGTGACATACAAGTAAAATAGCCCAGGTGGTGTAATAGGTGAAGACAAACGAGGCCGCCAGCAGCATTGCGCCCCCCAATGCTTTATCACTTGTGCCCTATGGATGTGCAGCGCGTTTAGCAAAAGGGATGAGTACAATAAATGTTCCAGACCATTCTCGTGTAATTCCAGGTGAGAGATGTGTTTGTAACTTGTAACACCCGTGTGCTAGATGTTTTGGGAATATTTACACCCATTTGGACTTTGCCCTCTGCGCGGCAACAACCCGAGGACGCGTGCACAACATATTTCCTAGTGACCGCGAACTAGATTGTAGTGATCAAGACCAGTTGAGACGTGCCTTCAGCGGGACTGCGATTGCGGCCAGTCCAGATGGACACATATACTTTTGCATCGTTGGCTCACGTCCGCATTCTCTTGGTGCCAGTAGGGCCTGCACTCCGCTCTGCCTTTGAAAAGCATACCGATGACATCCGCAGCTTTGAGACGATACGCCTAGGCGACATTCCGGCGGATTCCAAGGCTGAACGAGGTCCGTAGTCCGCTCAAATTGTCAGAAATATTTCTGACTACATGTATCCGGCCCGCAGCTCGTTTCATGCCTAACCCATTATCTGCTGGACATCTTCATCTCAGTTTCTCAACTCATCCACCTCCGCATTCCCATCTGCCACTTTCCTTACTTCGTCCATCCCACTTCCCCCTTGCCGTAATCGGCGTTGCCACTTGTTCCGAAACAGACTCGTTGGCATCAATACTTGCCCAGTTCAATGCATCCTTGGTTGACATGTTTCCCTCCGGCGGAATCTTCCCGCTTGCAAAGAACTGCTTTGTCTTCGAAGAGAACGACGGCAACACTAATCTCAATATTGGCGACAATCTTCCTGGCCTCGTCGTTATCCCCAGCATGTTGGGCAACAAGAGGCTCTATATCGGTACCTTACTTGCCGACCTCTGTTCCAACATACTTGGCGAGTTTGGTGTTCTGGTAGGTGCCAGAATTGCTATATGGAACCTAGGGTTTAGATCTCTATGCAGATACAATCACTCGAAAGTCCGATTGGCAATGAGTATCTCAACTCCTCGATGATGCCCATACTACCTCCCTTGTCTGATATTCCTTCCTCTCTGGATGACTTAGCCCGCCGTGACTCCCTCCCCCCATTACCTTCCCATCACAGTCACCCAGAAGTCTCTAGATCCCTCACAATCTCGGCTGCCCCTCCAAAACGGACGTCGTCTGGTCCTTCTATTCGTCAATCAACATTAGGCGTGGCACCCCCCAAAAAACGTATGAGCACTTTAGGAGTAGTTTCCTCACATGGCCGCTTGTACAAAACGCTTGGCGACTTATTTCTGTTGGCAGGGAGAACAGAAGATGCTCTTATATGGTGCGGAGCCTTGAATGCATACCTATCTACAAAAATTTAGTTGCAGGCAGGTATACAGAAGCCCTTCTGCTACTCAAATCCTCACAGGATTTCGTTTGGCACGCTGCGGTCTTGGAAGGATTATCTACCGTCTCCATCATTGATGCGTGGTCAGCCGGTCATGGACTAGTTCGTTCGACCTTTTGTCCCAACCCCTTTCGATTCTAACTCTAACGAAAGCATAACTCGATTTCGTCTGAGAAGGAGCCGTGGTCAGACGTGTCGGAGAAGCTATCGCAGGCTGCTTCGCTTTATTACAAAACCACTACGAGTGACGGCGAAGTGCAGTGCTCATTGCTGACCTACCTCTACTGCTCCTGCGTTTTGCGCCGCTCTTCCCTCCTCTTCTCAGTCTGGGCTGCCAAAGGATGGGGTCCCCTTGCATTCACAGCCCTATTACACCCTGGTTCAACACCATACCTTCCCCCTACACTCGCCCACCCAGAAAGTAATAGCTTGCACAATTTCGAGATGCTGAGCTCTATCTCTGGTGTGTCCCGTTCTTCAATATCTGCTGTGCTTTCCCAGGCGCATGGCCCTTGGTTGCTCCATCTCGGACCTAGAGAACGCATTGGAATACTCGAGACCATTGCCAGCTATTATGCTTGCATTGGGTACAAACGCAAGGGAGCATACATCTCGCGTGAGGTGCTTGGCTGCATCCTCGATTTGGTCGTATGTGGGCGTGAAGAAGATGGCTTTTCAAAGCCCTTGGGTACTCCAGCCTTGGGGCTTGGCATAGAGGGGCTTGGCACAGGCGATACGAGCCCACGGGGAGCGGTTGGGGTTAAATTGAATGATAGTGTCGTTGGTAATGAAAGCATTCTGGCGGTCTTAAAATATATTTGCAGAATCCTCGGTATCGATCTCGAGGCCGTGGGGGTCGTCGACTCCGAGGAAGGCCCTCCTGAATTCCCGGAGCCGCCGGACACTGATGCTCATGATTCACCCGAAGAGTACCTGTTTCATGGCTGGCCCGAGCTTCAAGTGGGTGTTGTGCGAGAGGCAGTTGCTGTCGCTGAGGCACTACCTGGTTAGACGACCGACCACGCTTCATGATTTTTATTAAAGTGCACACTGTCAGATTCAATCGCGGTGGCTCGGTTCGCCCTCTCGGCCTTGAAAACGCTGCAATCGGCGCTGGCTCCTGGAGACCAATACCACCTCTACACGACCGCGAATCGAGCACTAATGACCGCCCGGAGACGTGGTAATAGCACACTGGTAGAGTACTGGTCGGGTCGACCGGTCGTGAGTATTGCTATCGCACCGTATGTGTAATTCTAGGTGAAGGGTTAAACGACGACTTATCTTACTCTAGACTACCATCCGCCCGCCTCGCTATCGAAAAACCCATCTCTATGCTGCAGAAAAAGGATAGGGATATGGTGCCAATATTAACAGGCGGTGCTGACCCTTTCTTATACAATCCACGGAGGGCCCAATCCCTCCAAGTTGGTGATAATTCACTTTTCAGGGTGGATTATTCTGAAACATTGTTCAAATAGGAGAAGACGTTGGTGATCCAAAATGAGCGCCTAGAATTCATAGTGGTTCTTCAAAATCCATATATATTCGATTTGGAGTTGGAGAAGTTATCCCTAAGGTTTTTCATTTTCGGCTTACATTGTTTTCCCCAACTGATGTTCCATAGTACATCTGGTGTCAAGCTTGAATGCGAGCCTATCCGTATCCTTGTAGCAGCAGGCTCATTCCACCAAATTGTTATAGCTGGAAGGCCACTCGAAACTGGCAACTTGACTATCAAAGGCTGTGTAGTCCAGGCTCCGGGGGGGGCACCTAGAGAATTTCTCTTGCCGCTATCCTCGGATGAAGAGGAAACGCGGAGAGGCCGGAACCGGAGCAGTTGGGCTAATGAGGCTATCCGAACTAAATACTCCGGTCTTGACTGTTTCCCCTGGGCAAAAGCTCGGGCACTATCATTGTCGTCACCAGCCCCAACTCCTAAATTTCTACAATGCAGCGTCATTCCAGAGCAACCCATGTTACGGATCCGCCGCTCATCCGTTACACATGGCGCTGTTATGTTGTACAACGGAGAAAAGTATATTCTTTTTGCTCTGCACCTTTATGACATACTAAGCCTGGTGAAGATCCACCATCCGCATCACAATCGAGAATATATCCTCCCTGCCAGTGGATTTCCTCCGGATTGTTTTTGAAGACTCGACAATTGCTCCTGCCCAACTTGCCCTTGCTCAAGGCGACCTTTCTGTTTTCGAGACCTATGAAACCGAACATCAACTCCTTCACACCCCAGTTTTCTCCTGGAAACAGGCAGATGAAATTGCTATCGCTCCGGGCCAGAAATACACAGTCGCCGTTGGTTGTTTTGGGAAGGTTGGCTGGTTTGTTGGTTCAGCAACTACGATTCAAAAACCTGACGCCTCTGTCACAGCATAAATGGCACTATCCATTTCTCATACACCTTTGCCCACCGAGACGACCAAGAACCTTCCCAGGTCTTCTATGCCCGCCAATTATCATATCCAGTTATGGTCACCGTATATCACATGCTCGAATGCCACGGGATGGATATTCTGCCATTCCCAGCACCCTCACATGGGGAAATAAGTACAAGGCCCCAGACCAAGCTGCGGTGTGATAACCTAGACATCGATGGCGATGCTTGGTGCTTGTTTTCTGCTGAGGTTCGAAATACCTACGGCCTGCCATTTAATGTTAGCTTCACTCGCGCCCAAGATGGTAAGCACGTCCGTTAAAATATGATCTGCAATTTATATATCAATGTAGGCACTGAATCAGCGGAAACCACGGTTACCGTTCCCCCAGGATCGACCTCCAGGTTTGCATTCAATGAGTTCATGCACCCGTTGGCTGGGCTAAAACATCCTGAAGGATCGTGGTGCCCGTCAAAAAATTCCTGCTTCCTGAAGAGCAAACTTCTCAGCCGATCCCTACGCTCTCTGACCGACAATACGTGGTGACCAAATCTAAACTGTCTTCCGCCCAGGAGAGAATACAGCGGGAGTTGTTCTGGTACAGAGAAGAACTGTTCAAAATCATCTGTGGGAGTTGGGCCGAGGCAAGCGAAAAACAACTCCTTGACCGTTTTAATAATTGGCATAGGCTGGCGGCACACGGATGGGAGAATTGTCTCTGCGGCAACAACGGCTGACGCTGTCGATGCTGGAGACTCTGCGTCTCGAAACCGCAAGGGTATATATGTCTTTGGACTCATGTGATCAATCAGCCCATGGAAATGTTGATCATGGAAAATGTTATCCAAAGCCCAACCAGTTTGTATATCTTCGCACAGAAGTCACCAATCTTTCCAGTATGCCATGTTACTTTCGTAGTGAATGATTGTTATTCAAACTGAGTTTTTCTTTTTCTTTCTTTCTAGGGACTCCTCACACCTTCGCACTGGAACTCACCTTCGATCCACCCGAGCATACCATTTACGAAGGAGTCCTCACTGGCCTATCGGTGGGTTATTTGGAGAGTGGAGAATCTCGGACATTGCAAACCGCGCTCTGCTTCCTGGCTTATGGCCGAATAGAATTGGGTGCCGTTGTGAGAGCTCGAGGGTCCGATCCCCCAACGGACACAAAAGCAGGTGCTGGTTGTCTCACAGCAATTATCCGTCCGGATCCCTAGATTGCACGGCACTTGGTATATAGCATTCATCATACACGAGTAAGGTAGCAGTAAATATGCATTCGATAACGGTTTGCGGGTCATCTCGCTTATTCGTATTCCGAGTCCTCTTGCTTGAACGCAGCGGAATAGGCCATAATCGTGCCATAGACGAGTCTGGAGTGAATGAGAATGGCTCGCAATGGCTACTTGGCAGGCGACGCACCCTCCGCCAACAATCGACATGACACATGCGTTTGGGTGGATGACTCCAGAATGAGCGAGGACAATGGGCAGAGCGAAGCCGGTAACGACTACAATGGAGGTGATAAAGCGTCCAA
Source organism: Collybia sp. MG36 (assembly GCA_003313185.1). NCBI lineage: Eukaryota > Fungi > Basidiomycota > Agaricomycetes > Agaricales > Clitocybaceae > Collybia > Collybia sp. MG36. Next base: position 13,935 of record QGOG01000406.1, read on the forward strand.
GGTCGATTGGTCCTGAACCCTCATAGCTCGAGGCAAAGTCGTCCGAGCCGCAATGAGAGAATAGCGCATTTGGCAATGGGGCCAGCACAAATGTTAACGCTAATACTGATGAGAAATACAGAACAAAATCATTCGGATGTATCACATACCAACGATCAACGGAAGCCAGTTCTGCCATAGAGCGCATGATAGGATAATCAACAGAAATCCTACAGCGAGGACGAATGAAAGAAGTACGACGGCTGGTACCAATGTTAGATAGTGAATCATTCCAAGGTATTTGAAAAGTATACTTTTTATACCTGCGACCATGAGGAAGAATTGAGATGAGATGATGACTGCGGCGTTCACTCACTACCACAGTGCTATGTTTTGACAACAGCTGACGTAAGCATACAGTTTGAAACCACAATTCGAATGGAATAATTATCTAGAATACAGGGTAAAGATATGTACATGCATGACAGCAACCCGCGCATTCATCGCGCTCGCCGGGAACGCGTTGTATAGACATTACGTGCATCAGTCAAAGTCCCAATGGATGGCACTGTATTATGTATCTTTGCCTTCCTCGGCAGGGGCACCGTGGGCCGAGGTATTGAGGGTGCGAATGATGATGATGATGAGATTGAAGATGCTAAGGAATCAGGTATGGGAGATTCTAGGGGCTCTCGGGCAGCTAATGGAGGCGGCGAGGGAGGTTGAGGGAGGATAATAGGCCTTTGGGTGTGATCTTCGTCGCCGTCAAAACCCTCTTCATTCTCCGATTCTTGGTCGGGCAAAGGGAGATGTTCGGCTAGGAATGTTTCACTCTCCATTGAGGAGATCCCTCGGTCTCGCCATGATTTAATGACATGGTCACGGCTTTTGGTGAGCTCCCAGTCGTCGACGTATTTCCAAACTCGCCTCCGGGGCGTTGCACCTGTTTGGGGGTCTTCCTTGGAACCATATTCTGCCAATGTTTGCACGGCACTCTTCACGGAATCCAAATGGCTTGAAGTATTACTGTCGTATGTATCCGTCGAGTTTGACATCCCGGTGGTCTGCGAACATTGTTAAAGCCTAACCGTTGCATGGCAGAAATATCCACTGACCCCAGATACAACCCGACCGGAGAAATCATGTGTGCGGCGGGAGCTGGATGCAATCCCGCGTTGCAGATGTCGATATTCTGATTGAACTTCGGTGGCCATGGAAGAAGTCGCCTCCAATCGTGCCCGTTTCACGCGGGAGTGCCGATCGAATGCTAATCCGCCATCGGTGTGAGTGATGTAAAAAGGTGCGCAAAACTCACCACTATTGCAGGATGTTGTTATCGCATGCGCCTGTGTTCGGACTTGGGTCGAGTAGGACTCCATTGAGTTGGTTACGACACTCTGCATTTCCTCCAAGTTGCTTCGAATGGCTTGTTTTACGCCTTCCAATGACTATGCCCATCCTCAGTGGCGGTTCGGCAAAAGCTCAATATGTACCGTACCTTCAAGGCGCCATCCCTAGTTCTCTTCCCCTCCCCTGCCCTCCGTTCCAAAATGCCATCAACTTCATCAGCTCCAGTTTCCAGACCCGTCATGTAAGCGGTATGCTTTCCTGTAAATGTCCTCAAATCCGACTCTGTTGTGTTGTTACCAGCTACAGCAAGGTCAACGGCCTGTGTTAGACCACGCTGTCTGCCTCTCGCATATTCCCCAAGTAGACCCGAAACCTTCTGTAGTAGCTCGTCCTTGGCCTCATTGGCTTCAATTGATTCCAGCTCAAGCATACTTTTCAGAGCCTCGTTCTGTTCGCGCAAATGGAAAACCTCCCTCTGCATAGTCGATTCAGTTAACTCCTTCGCATCGCTTGTTAACGCGCGCTGTGCTTCAATATGGGCGTAGGTTCCTTGCACAACTGTCTCCACCAGGGAAGCCAGGGTCTGCATCGCTCCCTCAGCGGGAATGAGGCCATCCCTGCTCGATAGCGCTAGTTGTTCCCAAATACGCTCACATGTAAGTTTCAGAGTATTGGCCCAGGTCCCATACCCAGTCGTGAATGCATCGTGCGACTCCTTGAGACCATTCTGAACTGTGGATAATGCGTCTGCTTCTAGGTCGTCCTTGGTTTGGATGAGCTTGATCGTTTCCTGAACAAACTTGAGTTGTTGCTCAACCCGTTTCGACTGGATAGAAAGGGCCTCAAGTTCCTGTGTTTCAAATTCCTTGGCCTCCGACTGGAGTTTGGAGACAGTCTGCAACAGAATCCTGACAAACTCATCCAGGTCATGCTGAAGACCGTCAGTTGTGGATAAGATGACCTTGCTGTGGGTCGAAACTGCTTTCGAGTTGGAATTTAGGACGGTGCTCTTGCGCTCTGTTCTTGTTGAGCTTCGACAAAAATCGACAAGGAATGTCCTCACCGAGCTTTTCGAACAGGCCGCTCACATGGCGTATACTGTCATTTGCTACGCCTCTAAGCCCATTGGCAACGCTATCCAGCGCAGCTTCTGAATCTTGATATGCTTTCCTCACCACGACCTCTTCTTCAAAAGCCACCTTCATGACGTTCAGCTCACCCTTTTTGGCCACGAGATCCTCCTCCGTCTCCTTCAGCCGCTCCTTTGTTTCCTTCAGTTCTCCGTCTCGTTTCTTTAGTAATCCAATACTCTGTTCAAACTCCTCCCTCACAGTCCTCATCTGGTTCTCGACAATCTCAACTTGCTTTTTCGCTTCTTCTATCTCCGTCTGCCTCAGCTCTTGCTCTGCGCTGAGCTGATTCCATGTCTCCTCGGAAAAGAAGATACCATTCTTTTCCCTCGCAGCCAAGACATCCGCCTTGAGACGTTCGATTTCCGCAACATAATCCTTTAAAAGAGAGTTGCGAGTCATGCGCTGGTTTAGTTCTGGTTTATTTTTGATGGATTTCGCGCGCATTGCGTAGTCAAGCGTAGATAGCGTCTCCTCCATGTTTGAGCGGGCAGGTGATACTGTGGCGACTATGCATGTTTTCGTGCGACCACCTAAGGAATCTTGTAGAAGACGGGTGAGTTTTGACTCCCTGCAGAGAAATGAGCGACAGATCCCGAGACATAATCATAATTGGTTATGTACCGATATGGAACGTGCTGAGCCTTGTCAACCAAGGCATTAATGACGCGGCCCAAGGTCAGAAGGCTCTGGTTGATCATGCCGGCTTCTCTCGCTCTTTTATTTTCGGCACCAGATCTGCCAATATTCTCGGACCCCGCTAAATCAACAAGATTTAGTTTTCCAATCTTGAGTAGGTCGTCCCCTATGGCACCCATTTCCTTGATATGCACAGTGATCGAAAAGACGGAATGCGACCGACTAGAGTGGTCATTGAATTTGGTAGCAGCAATTTGGCGCCGGTGGCTTCCTTTGGTGAGAAGGGCAAGCGCATCGGCGGAATCTTTGACAGGTATTTCTTCCAGTCCTTGAATGAAAACGCCCCGCTTGCTGACATCATCAAAAATCTTCAGCCCATTATCCACGACCTTGCCATTCGATGCCATGCCCATAGGCTGGACAGACCCAACTGGTGCCGAAAGATCGGTTGCAAGGAGGTCGCGAAGTTCTTCGTTGTATAGTTCGATATAGGAAATTTTTACGCTGTAATCCGTTTTCGATGATTCCAGGTGGTGGAATAAACGAAATAAGACGCGAGGAATCATACCCGCGTTCGCAGAGGGATTTCCCATAGGAGTGGGTGTTAAGTCACCTTGCATGGTGTACCTAACGAAATCCTCATGAGCACGGACAAGCGAAGCCTACCGGCACGGATGACATACGTTTTTCCCGTTCCGGTTTGACCATAAGCAAATAGGGTACAATTGTAGCCCATGAGCACCTCCTCGAGCATCGGGCTGACGACCTCATGATATATCAAAGCTTGGTCCGCCTCGGGCCCAAATACCAAGTCGAATGGATATGTCCGAACGGATGCTGGTGTCACCAGACCGAGGACTGACACGGGAGCAGCAGCTTCGATTGATACCTCTTTGCTTTTTGCGCCGTTTGAGCTCACAATAATGGGTGTGTTGTCTTGAATCTCGCGCTCGGAGCGTCGTCTACACCGGATGACGACCTGAATATTGGTTTCAGCTTCGTCTTGATGATGTCCCGAAGATTTTAGGTGTTTCGATGACTGCAGCGGCGTCACAGTGGGAGTAGCTTCCGGAGCGTCATCTGAACGCAAGGATGATGCTGGCTTTGACACGACTGAACGAGATCTGGCAGGAGGGGGCGGCATTGTATTGAGATTGTTGTTCACGCGCACCCTCGAAGTTGGACGACGCGTAGCCATTTAAAAGAATATTCGGACGTAGTCAATGTCGAAGTTCTGGACAAGTCAAGGCCACAAAATGAGGTATTTGGCACTGAAACTTTCATGAACGCGTAAGTCACGTGCTCGTGGCTGAATATTTGCTCAAGTGTCTCCCAGCGAAATCTGAATTAGACATCCGAGTCACTGACAGCAACGGCCACCACGTCAAACCTGAGCTGAACGATGGGCAAGCGCAAAAAGTCTTCCCGCAAGCCTGCTCCGTCGAGACAGAAAGTCCCACTGGGTAAGCTCCATTATCTTTCCTGCCTGCAGTTAACATCATGCGATATAATACAGACACTGCGTTCACATGCTTATTCTGTCATCACGACAAGTCTGTCACCGTTAGACTCGATCGAAAAGAAGGTGTAGCCCAGCTGGTATGCCGGGTGTGCGACCAACGATATCAGAGCAAAGTCAACCGTAAGCAACCACTACCCGAGATCTGTTCACCGCTAAAAGCCGGGTCCCCTGCGCCTCAGACCTAACTGAGCCGATTGATATCTACTCAGAATGGATGGACGCCGCCGATGCCGCACAGAAAGATGAGGGTCCTCGCCGCCCTGCGGCCTCTTCGAGCCGGCCTCCAGCCGCTCCCGCATCCATTGATAGTGATGAGGAATGAATAGATTATTCCTTTGCCATGACCCTCCTTCCCCAGAGTGTACCCCATATCCCACCGCAATGTAATTTAATAGACAACACACATTTACCATTGAAAGGGTGAAGTCGAGTCAACCTATCTGACTTTGGTCTTCTTTGTTTTCATGACCTGTCGCTACGCGGCAACATGTGCAAATATGGACCTCCCTTTCACAGACCCTCCCACTAATTGACGTCCACAACGCACCCATTACGACCAACGACCAGCTCAATTACACACTAATAGAAGCCCAAGCACAGACCATATACATTCAGCTTCGCGCTTGGGCCCCAAATTGTTTCATTCTCTAGAGGGTCTCCCGGTGTCATAGACCGCCATCATGGCAAGTTCCACTAACATCAAAGTCGTTTGTCGGTACGTGCTCCGGGACCGTACAATCTTCAGTTGGAATCCAACCAAGATCAATTTCACAGCTTCCGACCGGTCAACGCGATTGAGGCTCGGGAGGGTGGTGAAATCGTCGCCTCATTTGATGGCAACCTTCAATCCGTCCAGATGAGATCAGCTCAGCTTGCTTCAGGGCCTGAACGAGATGGATTCACATTTGATAGAGTATTTCCTATGGGTACCAAGCAGCACGAGGTTTTTGACTATGGCGTCAAAGAGTATGTCGTCAGTAGTCCTTCACACGGATGAGATGACCATCAACATTATATTACAGCATTGTGAAAGGTGAGCGACATGTTCGCGACGTACATCAGAGCTGCGACCAAGGCTTTGAACAATCGCATGATGTTGTGCTATCATGTTACTCATACGCTGTATAGACGTCCTCGATGGATATAATGGAACTGTGTTTGCATATGGGCAAACCGGAAGCGGGAAGACATTCACAATGATGGTAACACCATATAAATCTATTTACCAGCCGCTTATTCAGTGCACGCAGGGAGCTGATATCGATTCTGATGAGCTGAAAGGAATTATACCCCGGATTACGGAACAAATATTCCAGTCGATCGTAGAGAGCGATGCGCACTTGGAGTATCTTGTGAAGGTATCGTACATGGAAATCTATCTAGAGCGGATTCGTGACTTGCTTGCGCGTGAGTCCGTTCGTGGAAAACTTGGCGCTTGAGGCCTGATCCGCACATCTCCACAAGCCCAAAACGACAACCTGCAAGTTCACGAGGAGAAATCCAAAGGCGTGTATGTCAAGAATCTGTCCGACTACTACGTCAGCAGTGCAAGAGAGGTATATGAGATCATGCGTACTGGGGGCGCGGCGCGGGTCGTTACTTCAACAAGTACGTCTCATGAACACATCACGGACATTCAATAGTAATTATCTCACTCAGACATGAATGCGGAATCCTCACGTTCTCATTCAATCTTCCTGATAACTATTCAACAACGAAATACAGAAACCGGTGCCCAGAAAACAGGAAATCTGTATCTTGTTGATCTTGCTGGCTCCGAAAAAGTCGGCAAGACGGGCGCATCTGGGCAAACTTTGGAAGAGGCAAAGAAGATAAATAAATCCCTATCCGCGCTTGGAATGGTTATCAACGCCCTGACAGACAGCAAGGTACGTTCCCCTTGCCGCCCCGCTCCCTGCCGTACACTGTGCAGGTGGTCCGGTGGGGCCTTGGTCCATCGCGAGCTCATAACCTGGTTGTATCTCAGACGAAACATATACCCTACCGCGATTCTAAGCTTACACGTATTCTACAAGAATCTCTTGGTGGAAACTCCCGAACTACACTAATTATCAACTGCTCTCCCTCCTCTTATAACGAGGCTGAAACCCTGTCAACTCTTCGATTCGGAATTCGCGCCAAATCCATCAAAAATACCGCCCGTGTCAACGCCGAGCTCTCACCTCTGGAACTCAAGGGTCTCTTGCAGAAAGCACAGTTGGCCAATACCTCATACCAGAAGTATATTGCTGCGCTTGAGGCGGAACTTTCAGTATGGAGATCAGGTGGACAGGTCCAGCAGGCGGATTGGGCTGCCTCAAATAAACCCACTTCAGCGACTGCATCCGCCGTGCAGCCAGCGAAGAAGGCTCCAGCATCTTCAGCCCCATCGACGCCTTTGCCATCACGGAGCATGACGCCCGTTCCCGTTAATCCCGCCATAGAGGGGCTACGCGGAGACTTGGAGAGTCGACCCCAGACCCCTACAGTTGTGGGCTTGGATAAGGATGAGCGGGAAGAATTCCTAAAGAGGGAGAACGAACTGAGCGACATGCTCGCAGAGAAAGAGAGCGCTCTTATTGCCGCCGATAAACTTGTGAAGGAGCTTAAAGAGGAACTGACATTCTTGAAAGACCAGGAAGCATCACTCAACAAAGTAAGCTACATATTTCGTCTTCCGTGGTTAGTTTCCTTGACAGCCTGACCTTCAGGAACTCAAATCACAATCCAGTCAACTCAATACACTGCGACTCCAAGTCGAGCGGTTGGATTATGATAACAAGGAGGGCGTTATCACCATAGACATTCTCAAGGAGCAAAACCAGGACGCCAAGGGCGAGCTGGATGAGCTCAAAAAACAGATTGCAGAATTGAAGACCGCTCAGAAAGATGCATCTGCGGAAGATAAAGAGAAACGCAAACAAGAGAAGATGGCAATGATGATGGCCAAATTTGACACAGTCAGTGACAACTGATCTTCACAGTTCTTTTTAACACACCATCGCCATGACTGCCCACAGCAAGGTGCATTCTCCGAGAAGGATGAGCAATTAAGACAAATTCTTGCCAAGTTGGACGGTGCAGACGCCGTTGGATCTCTAACATTGGACGATTTGACGGCAGTGAGAAGGCAACTGTCGGAAGGTCAAAGCTTAGTCCGGGAGACTGTAGATCGGCTTCGACAAAGTCAAGAAGAGAATGAGATGGTAACAAGGAGGCGGGATGAGTTAGAGGCTCGGGTAGCGGCGTTGGAGACGGAATATGAGGAGCTTCTTGGTTTGTTCCCATTGGAGCCTATAATTGCCGACACTAATATATTTGTCCCATGACATAGAGAAAACCATCAATGAGGAGGAAACCAGCAACATTGATCTCGCAGAGTCAATGGCTGATCTCAAGGTTTTTCAATACCCTCGTCGCTTATGTGGTTGGCTGATCGAACAATATGTCCATATAGATCAAACTGGAAACCCAATATGCTGCTAAGAGAGACGCCCATATGGGTGAAGTTATGGATCTCAAACAACAACTCGAGATGAAAGGCAACGAAATCCGCAGCCTGAACGCCTCGATCGACAGCTTGAAAAGTGTCAATGAAGAGCTTAAGGTACATGATCCACATAACGACCAAAGTATGGCTTGTTACTGAGCGGTTTTTCCAAAGCGTGCGTTCGCTGTAACATCCGCTGGTATAGAAGGTGGCAGAAACCTAGCGGAAAGCGCACAAGATCTTGAGCGAACACGGAAGGCTATCAATGTCCAACTTGCGGAGTTCGATGGTGTCAAGAAATCACTCATGCGGGATTTACAGAACCGTTGTGAGAAGGTAGGGAATGCCCTCTCGATGTCATTACGCACATAATCCTGACAAATCCGTTTAACCAATTATAGGTTGTGGAGCTGGAGATACAACTTGACGAAATCAAAGAGCAGTATAACAATGTCATCCGTAACAGCAACAGCAAGGCCCAGCAAAAGAAGATGGCATTCTTGGAACGAAATCTAGAACAATTAACTGTGGTCCAAAAACAGGTTTGCGCTCAGGATACAACCCTGTGATATTGCTCATTTATTTTACAGCTTGTTGACCAGAATTCTACCCTCAAGAAAGAGGCAGGAATTGCAGAGCGCAAGCTTCTTGCCCGCAACGAGCGGATACATAACCTCGAATCCTTGCTACAAGATGCCGATCGTCGACTTTCAATCCAGAACCAGAAATTCGAGACCCAGCTACAAGCTGTCAAGGAACGATTGGAACAAGCCAGAGGTATATGCTGTTTTCTTATTCCAAATGCAACCCAACCATCTGAGAAACCAAACACATAGCTCAAAAAGCGTCGACGTCCTCGCCGCTCAACTTTGGCCGCATTGCAAAGCCATTGAGGGGGGGTGGTGGAAACACCACACCCGCGTCGATTCCGGTGCCACTCTCAAGTGGAGTTCCATCTGCCAATCCCCTGACCCGAGTGCAAAACGAAGAAGGAGGGTGCGTCATTTACTTTCTGTAATAGTATTTTATCCATGACACCTAATGTTGCTTTCCATTCAAATGTTCGTTGTTTTTCATCACAGATCCGGTGGGCCCTATCCATGCTTTCATTTTTGTCTCGGCTAAATCATATGCCCACAGCCAAACGCGCATCATGGTTTTTCAATTCACGATGAGGGACCATCCTCCTCGCATAGCTAGGTTTCCACATCTTTGCATAGCATCTACATTTTTCTTTTCTTTCCACCATATAATGAATACGTTTTACGGAGGTGTATGCGAGTTGATCTGACATCAAGAATCTGACCCAACCCTCAGCTCAGGGTCTTGAGCCTGCGGGCCACTGGTTTGGGTCTTTTTTGTTTTGAAAAATATTTTCCTCCTCCCCCCGAATAGGTAATATGAAAGGTGACCGGTTACCATTGGTGTTTCGGCGGGCATTCGTTGCTTGAACCACCGGAAGAAAGCACATGCAAAATTGAACGGTTGCAAGGGTGGTAATATGTTAAAATGAAGTATGGTTCCGGAGATATTCCGTGTATCGTGACAGTAGGATGATAGTATATTTCCCACAGCTCAAGCAACTAGACTACATAGCCATAAGTTTCCCGGCGCTCAACCCCAATTCCTGAATAAACCCATGGCTTTCTCTTCATGCTGAGTCCGGTGATATATACAGTGGTTGCGGGGTTACGTCATTGACGCGCTCGGGAGGAAGAGAATTCGAAGCGAGAAGATCGAGAAGAAGCAATCGTCTGGCGCGTCAGCCGGGTGCGGGGACCTGAGGACATGTTCGGGACTAACGCATTTTTATTTTTATTATTTTATTTGAATGGTACATATTATTATTGCCTCCGTTACACATAATTTACTGTTCCTTTCCTCCATTTCTTATTGGGCTTGTGGGGTTTGGGTGTTTAGGGTTTTCGGATTGTTCTTCATCGCGGACCAACACATTCCTTTCGCAAGTCGCCTTCAATCTGAGGTTTGGGGAGTGCATCGACCTACTCGGGTGCAACACAAAAGACAATCACACTAGTCAATGTAAGTCGCGTCTGTAATATCAATTCCACCTTTGGTTGCCTGTCCCCAATCCTCGATTTTGACACGTTCTTGGAGTCTACGCCTCCAGGGATTCTTGCCGTCTTTCTCACCGCGTTTGCCCTAGGGCGTGGCCTACCTCAATTTAACAACCAACTGACACGTCTTCTTTGGCCAGAGCTTTAATTTTCTCGTGCCTCTCTTACCATTCCCATAATCTCCGTCATCCAGTATGTTTTCTCTTTCTATTCAAGTCGGGGTAGCTAACGACCACCGCCTCAAGCAACTAATAATCCCCCACCACCAATGTCTGGCAGTTCCTCACGCAAACCTTCCGGCTCATCAACACACTCTGGAGCTCATTCTCCATCTGGCTCTCCGGGCACTGTGTGTATCAAAACTTATTTGGATGTTCCTTAGCGCTAAGCCATCACCAGACACAGTCTCACAGGACATTGAACCCCAGCACCGCTGGAAACATGTACGGAGTTGGAATGGGTGCTTCAAATGGCCTCAAACCTTTGAGTTCTGGGTGGCAGGTTTGTGCCACGCAGCTAACACTCGCAACACTATCTTGAATTTTTTTACTTTTAGGTTTGGGGCGCTAGTCCCTCTTCGAAACGGAATGCGTCTGTCTCATCGGCAACAAGCGTAAATGAGTTATCCTCCTCAGGAGATGCCAGTTTCCGTGGACATATGGGTGATTGGTCCGCGTCTCGACCCACCAGTGGAACCTGGGATGATATAGCTGACATTCCTCAGAAAATGGATTTCCCTCAAATGGTAAATTTTCGCAATAATACCGCTCCCCGTTTTCTTCCTAATTTTCCTCCTTAGGACCCTCATTCGTCCATGCCACTTCACACGCGGCAGAGGCAATCAACCGTGACCCAAGCACCGACATTCCCGGCACCCAGAATCGTATGTACAGCAGATAGACTCAATCTTTATGCCATTACTCATCGCTGTTAGGACGACCGATCGGCAGGGTCGAAGACTGGCCAGTTTTCACCTCAACGATATGAAAACCCTCTTGGGAAAGATTCCAATGGTTCGAGATATACATTGGCGGCATCGCCAACGCGGCCGTTTGGAACTGCATATCCTGGTCAACCGAATGTGATCCAGAACTCCAGTTTTGATAATCTCCCCACCAGCGCCACCGATGAACTTTCCCTCGCACTCCGGGGAATGGTGGTCGAAGATGACTACAGCGCTCGGCAGCAAGCTGCGAGCTCGCACTCATCTGGACCTCACCCCAACAACCGGGCACAGCCCATGCCTCCGCCTAGACCCTATAATTCCTATCCTCAAGGCGAATATAATCCGTATTATTCAATTCCCCCGGGACGCGAATCTTATGGTGAATATCCTTACGGCTACGAGGCATACAGAGGCCCAGCTGATCCGTCATTCTACGCGTCCTCAAACATGAATCCATCATCGCCTGCCAATTTGTACCCTGGGGTTTCCCCTGGCCTCCATCCGAATGCTGTGGTCGAGATGCACCGTCAGCAACCTGGACTGTTTTTCGACTTCAACGCGGCTGCGAGACCCCCTGCGTCCCAATTTTATTACCCGGCACATCAAGGAGTTATGTACCCTCCCGCTCACTCGCCCATGGTTACCCCACAACTAGGTCGCACAAATCCAATCAGCATAGCCGACAAAAAGCGGGAAATGCAGGTATGGCAGATGATCTATTGTACCATGATGTGACTTATACTGGTGCTTGAAGTACAATCTTCAACAACAGCTTTCACCGCAGAATGTGATGTATGGTTCCATGAGGTCGACCCCATCCCCCCATCCGCAGCCTTTCGGTGGTGCTGCTGATTATGGTTCTCCCATATCGGTCATGATGTCAGGAGGCCCCATGTTTCCACAGCCCATGCATGTATACCCCCGAGGCCTCCGCCAGAGTCGTCGGAATGATTGGAATGAGCCGACCGCACTTCGGAGTGCGCTGCTCGACGAGTTCCGGGCGAACAAAGCTCGAAAATGGGAATTACGGGTAAGTTATTCTACCGAGACCCCTTCGCATGCTTTCCTTAGATATTCACCAGGATATTTTCGGCTACATCGTGGAGTTTAGTGGTGACCAACACGGATCTCGATTCATACAACAAAAATTGGAGAATGCCACAAGCGAGGAGAAACAAATAGTTTTCGATGAGATTGTTCCCGACAATACCTTGCAATTGATACAAGACGTCTTCGGTAATTATGTGAGTAGATATCATCTCCAGCTGCTCAACCACTGACTATGTCTCTAGGTCATTCAAAAACTTTTTGAACATGGAACGCAGGTTCAAAAGACGCTTCTTGCAAGTACCATGGAGGGACACGTGTTGCCGCTGTCATTGCAAATGTACGGATGTCGTGTTGTGCAGAAGGTAAGAAATCATCATGCTCACCAGTTAGCTACTGATGTGATCGTTCAGGCGGTGGAGTATATTCTTCCCGACCAGCAGGGTACGTTCGTCAAAGAACTTGATGTACACGTTTTGAAATGTGTCAAGGATGCAAACGGCAATCATGTGTGTTTTTACTTCTACCGGAGGTCCCGCAAAAGTTGAAATTGTCCTCATCGTTAGGTCATCCAAAAACTCATTGAACGAGTGTCCCCTGATCGTTTGGGTTTCGTCACATCCTTCCGGGGAAATGTGTACGATCTATCCACACATCCTTATGGGTGCCGCGTCCTGCAGAGATGCCTCGAACATCTTCCAGACGAGCACACCCGTCCTCTGCTGGAGGAATTGCATAAATATACTGTCAACCTAATGCAAGACCAATTCGGGGTAAGCTAAAGTGTAGTGGCCTTCTCTGCGATTACTGACCGAGACACTCAGAATTATGTTGTCCAATTCGTCCTCGAGAATGGCAAGCCACAGGACAAAGGAGTCATTATTTCTAAATTACGCGGGCAGATGTTGCAGATGGCCCGGCACAAATTTGCATCGAACGTTTGCGAGAAGGCACTCGTCTGTGCGGATCCCGAGACTCGTCGCGTGTTAATTGATGAGATGATGACCCCTAAGCATGACGGTGTAAGTCCCATCGTGACAATGATGAAGGACCAATATGCCAGTAGGTGGCTTTAATTTTAATTTTATTTCATTGATTCAAGTCATTATAGACTATGTACTGCAAAGGGCGCTTGCAGTCGTGGAGGGTGATCAAAAAGAGGCCCTCATCGGGCGAGTAAAACCTCAGCTCGTCAACATGCGGCGGTATTCAAGTGCCTACAGTAAACACCTGGTTTCCAGTAAGTGTCATTGAAATATTTCTAACTACGGGCCGCTGATGATTCCACCAGTTGAGCGCTTGCTTGAAAAATACACCGGTGTCACTCCGTCTGAACCGGGTCTTGATTTGCCAAGTCTCAATCCCGAGACCCCCTAAGTCTCTGGGATATCCCTTCTCTGCATGTTTCAATACTCCAACCACACATCATCGTTATATCGCATGCTTCGCATTTAATCACATTCAGTCGTTTCCCGTTGGATAATTTCTTACATCTTCTGTCCTGTTAATAGTTGTGATTTTTTGCGTTCCACCAGCTATCTACTTCCGCATCCCTAGTTGCTATTTAACTTGCTCATTAATCACCTAGGCAGTGGGCTTTTATACCCAGGCCGCACCCTAACCTAACTGAGTACTTACTCGACTTGGTGACGTGTAAAGCAAAGATTGCCAAACAAGGCTGCGAGTGATCGCCCACACGGCGCGAGCCGCTGAGCCAACCCCGCACAACTCACAGTGGCTTACTCTCATCTCATCACTATGATGAGCGGCGTAGAAGCAGCAGCCTCTCTCTTTGGCTCTGAAGACTTGTCCTCTGACCCATTTTCTAACCTTGGCGAACACACCTCTATTCACCCAGCTGGTGACGACTTATTCGGCACTCAGACGACCTCAAGCGGCGCCTTGGGTAATGGATCTGATGAACAAAGCTTCATCTCTGGTGAAATTGAAAGTGAAGTCTCTCATGAGCGCGGTGCGCCAGCGGCGAATTGTGACGACTCCAACACATACGGGGGGCAGGCTGAGAATCATAGTTGGGATGTTGGACCCACACAATCGAATACGAGTGGAGGTCCATATGCGTATACACCTTCAACTAGTAAAGTCTCTTCTGGCTAAAGGAAAGAAGCAATATTGACAGTCTCGCCTAGCTCATACATTTCTCCCCCCCGCTAATAATTTGGTACCTTCGGCCCCTACAACTCTGTATGGAGGGCAAGCCACATCTGCGCAGGCAATGACCTATTCCCAGTCCCATTATGACGCCTACGTACCGCCTATATCACACTATGCAACTCCTTTCGCACCCCCAGCGCTCAATTCGTATGCGCATGTGGAGGCATACACACCCTCGTCCTCGTACAGCAATACTTATGATTCCACAACCCATACCGGAGTTGTAGCACAAATCGACACAACATTGCCCCCGCCACCTGCGAGTGTATCTACAGTGACACGTCCAAAGGTTTCGAATGCTTACGATCCTCCTTTCTTACCACCAAAACCCGCAAGGCGCACGGGATCAAGGCCTGGGCTCAACGAACCGAGTCCCCCCTACGGATCATACCAGTCACCAGCACGAATATCACCTCAAGAGTCCTATGGGCCGCCCCAGCGCGCTCGAAATTATTATGCTTCCCCTCCACCCCCCCCTGGACTCCAGGATACGTCCACTGGCAATGGTTGGGGTTCCGCGTCTTATGAGTATTCAAGAATGGAAGATCCCATGACACACAGGTTCATTGCGCCTACCAGTGTTTCTGACGCCCACGAACCCCCGCCATTATCTACCAATCATGGCATTGCCGAATTGAAGCCATATGAAGGGAATCATTCACCCTCCCTAGGCCCACATAGGGTACCCTTGAATACCTCATACCTAGATGAGGATCATTGCTCTGCGCCAGCTCCCGAAACGACGCCTTATCCAACATCGGGATCCCAAAACGATGTTCAGCGTTCGTACACACCCGCCGGTACTCGCCAGGATACGTCTCCGTTCGCATCGTATCACCAGCCCCCATTGACTCGCGCTGGAGCCGGCACCAGTCTTACCAATAGCCCAGAAGCTTACTTTGAACCTTTGAAAGATGAGCTGCCAAATGGTGCGCTCCCCTTGGACCATTTAGGAGAAGGTGCTCCAGCGGATTCCTATGTGGCTCATCAGGTAAGTAATACGCATCCTCCAAAGGCACCCCAGGCCGCACCTCCATTCGTGGCACCTTCTCAGAGCCCTAAACCGCCCTCCACGCTCAGCCCAAGCCAACTGCCCCGGTCAACGAGCATTGAAGAAAGAATAGCCTCTCCTGTCACCGCCCCTCCCCCGGACCGCCATGTAACCTCTGATTCATATTCTCTGAAGATGTCACAGGCCATGAATGGGAGTGAACCTGCGCATAGAACAATATCACCCACCATGCCCCTTCCCCCTCACACAAAAGGCACCAGAGGCGCCAAAAATTATGTCCCGGCCAACTACATCCATTCTATGTCAGAACAATCCCTTCTGCGCTCAATGTCGGGCAGCTCTATAATGTCATCTTCATCTGATCCTTACGCCCCATCGCAACATTCTAGGCAGCAATCGATTGACATGAGTGGCAGGCTTCCAGCCACGTACCCACAATTTGGGGATGCTAATCATCCATTCAATGCTCACCAACCACCGCAAGAAACCCAAGAGCTACAAATCACGTCTGCCCCGGCACCTTATGCTCCGTCCCCTTCACTTTTAGGGGCGAATGATCCCCTTGGCCGCACAACCGCGCGCATTCCTGTGTTCAGTTTTGGATTTGGTGGAAAAGTTGTAACCTGTTTTCACGGTGTTGCCAACTTGCAAACGGGATTCGATGTTGCCCTCTCGTCTCGGAATTCGACAGGCATCAAAGTCCATGATTTCAATAAAATTGTCCCTCAGTCTGCTCTCGATTCTTCCATTGCAGAGTACCCTGGCCCATTATTTATGGATCCTGGAATGCCAACTACCAACCTAGTCAGGACGGGTGTTTCAACTCAGCTCAAAACAAAGAAGGGGCGCGTACAAAAATATTTGACCGACCGAATGAGCGAAATTTCACAAGGGATTGGATATTTGAACAAGCACAGTCCCGATAAATATCGAGCGGAGAGCAGGTTGGTTCTTTTGAGACTATTGCATGCCATGGTAGAGCACGATGGTCGAGTGTCTGGGACGTGCGTAACTTACTTTCAAATCTTGATTGCGTCCTGAAGAATGAATAGCCCACAGATAGATAAGGCAATGCGCAATGCACTGGTACCCGGGCCTAATGAAGAGGTAGGATCTGAATCTTCAGTGTCGACTGCAGCCACAGGCTTCTCTGCACCAGCAGATGTTCGGTCCCTAGCGGCTGGCCTACCCCTGGCTCACTTCTCCTCATCAGCCGATCCTCAAGACATCGCTGTATCCACCACCACTCTGTATGGTTCATCCCTTGATAAAATCCAAGATTTCTTGATCCATGGCGAACGGCGACTTGCTTACCATTATGCTCTCGATAACCACCTATGGCCTCACGCGATGGTGATTGCGAGTAGCATTGATAAAGATGCCTGGAAGGAAGTGGTAGGAGAGTTCTTGAAAAGCGAGCTGGGTGTTAAGGGCCACGCGTTGTCAACCAATCATCAGCATGCCACGACCTTGCCCCCAACCAATGGGCGAGAAGGCCTGAGGGTAGCATACAGTCTATATTCTGGCCAGGGACCCGCAGCTGGTATGTCACCATTTTCATTTGACCGACCGTTCTCAATGCTCCGGCAGTTCAAGAATTAGTACCTCAAAATTTACTGGCACGAGCGACAAACCGGTCCCAACTCTCTGTAGTTTCACATGCGGGTTCCACACCCCTCACACCTAATTTCAACGTCCCCCCACCTGCTCCCATACCCGCCGAGTCGCTTTCGAAATGGGCTGAAACGGCTGCCATGATGCTTTCGACCCCTATGACAGCAGAGGTATCGTCAGCATTCACTGCCCTCGGAGACCAGCTTGTGGCTTCTCAATGCTTTGAGGCAGCCCACGTCTGGTAGGTGACTTTCGAATCATCTTGAACAGCGCTGACATATTCAACAGTTATCTTCTTGCCCCTCAAACCTCGCCAATTGGCGGTCCTGGAAATCCTGCTGCTCGTATCATGTTGCTAGGTGCACAAAACTCACATCTGGGGGCAAGCCTTGGGAAGGATCCCGATCCCATCATTTTCTCGGAAATATTAGAATTTGCTCTTTCCCTCACACCTACAGCCAAAGGTCAGGATAGCTTTGGTGGCCTAGCCCATCTGCAGTCCTATCGCTTCGTTAGGGCAATGTCCCTTGCGGAACTGGGTGATCTTCAACTTGCTAATAAGTATTGTGAAGCCATCACGGCTTCACTAGGCCGCGGTTCACCTTATTTCACAAATGTACTGGTGGAACAACTGAAGGGTCTCTCCGATCGCATCGCGGGTGTATCCCACAATGACAAATCTGCGTCTTGGATGAGCGCCAAGCTCAGTAAACCCAGCCTTGACACAATTGGAGGTTGGCTCGAAGGCCGATTTACTAAATTGGTTACTGGGGAAAACGACATCACGACACCTGTACAAGAAGAGAACAACCCTGTTACCGACCGAAGTTTCTCTGGACCGTTTACACATTACAGTACCATTTCATCCACAACGCCTTCAACGAGCCCGTCGCCACAGCCGTCAGTAATTAACCTGAATACTCTACCTCCTCGTAGTGGATCTGCTCTGGCGACTGCTTCACCATACATATCCTATACTCAGATTGATCGAGCTTCCTCCGCAATGGACTACACGAGACGCAAACCATCACCAGGACCCCGTGTAGCGTCAGCCAGTGCGGCGACGACCACATTCTCACACACACCCTCCTTCGGACAAGCGCTTAATACCTTTTCCTCCACTGGAAGATACAGTCCCAGTCAGGAAACACCCAAGCCAAGGTCCCATGACATGAATGGATCTGAAAGCGCAGCGTCGGGTCAAGAGGTGTCTTGGTGGGGCGCCAGCTCTTATGGCGAGACGGATGATCAAACTCCTAGGACTGCAACATTCCTGCCGGTTGAACAAGGATCTGTTTCATCTACATCAGATGGATTCATTTCTTTGATGGACGCCCCATCGGTATCAACCACTCCACAGTCGTCGATTCGCAATTTCCAGACTCAAACATCCACAATCCCGGAGGACGAAGAGGATCTTGGATTCGGGAATTCTAGATTGACTCCTAACCGCGAACACGATGACCCACTCAATAGATCCCCCGCCGCTCGTGTCGAGCCCACTCCAACAGAAACGAATCCTAACCCATCAAGTAAGTGCCTGCCCATCGGCGTCGTAGGTAACTCATGGAATATACCAGCTTCTGCCGCACTACCGCCTGTTTCAGGCGGTTCATGGATCAGTCGGTGGTGGAAACGACCTGAATCCGTGACACCCGGCCCTATCAAGGCCAGCCTTGGGGATGACAAGGCCTTTTACTACGATGAGAAGCTCAAAAAATGGGTCAATCCCAAGGTAGACTTTTCCCCTTACGCTCCGACTCATGTTTGACCACTACATTAGGATACTACGGAACGCCTGACACCATCCGTCCCTCCACCTCCTCCTTCGCGACCACAAACTGCATCTCCGGCAATGACTGGACACCGCCCTCCATCTGCGACGGGTTCAACTGCCCCACCCCCAGCACGAGCATCGTCAGCAATCGATCTCACTACCTCTCCCCCAAATAAGTCTGTCATGCGCGTGCGCTCAAACTTGGTTCCACCACCAGAATCTGCACCCAGCACGCCAACAGGCAGCCGGTTGGCACCTCAAGGGCTACCACCCAGGAGGCCAAAATCTCAAGCGTCGAAGCGCAACATACGAAATAGATATGTGGATGTCTTCCAGGAGGGGGATGGGGCATAGATCAGCATTGACAGGGCATGCAACGCATTTCATCACACCAGCTAATATTAGAAATTTGAATTGCCCATCTTTATGAGTAATTTTAATAGGCTACGTCCGCTAGAGGAACAACTTGAACGGATATCCTTCATGTGAGAGTGTATTTAGCAACAGTGTCAATGTAGAATTAAACACGGACATACCTCTATTTTTGACTCTGAAGAGGGAAAGGAGAACAGAATAAATTATCATGATAACACCAGTCCAGAGGTATACTTGTACTCTCTGACGTTGAGGGGATGCTTGATAGGGTATGATCATGGTAAGCATAAGGAAAGAGAATCCCAAGAATCCATCTAAAAATGGAGATTAGCATTTCGTTGACTCGTTACGCTAATAGTCGTACAGATGAGAGCGACAACGTGAACTTCCTGGCCAAACTGATTCTGGTAACCAGCAGCAATCCAATTTCCGTCACCGCCAGTATAGGGAGAACCGCGGATCCGCGTGAACATGTATCCGGAGGTCATGATTAGCGAACTTATAACGGTGACGACGGCCCATGTCCAGCGGTTTTGAACAAGGGGTTTGAGGGAGCGGAGGGTGAGTGCAAAACCCAGGACACCAACAGCGATGGTTGCCCAGCGGGCCCAATCTATGGGAGCCCTATAGGGAATTGGGATAGGAGTATGGTTCGAGAGATGCTCGGCAAGTGGTTCGGGCTCAAACCCGCTGTGTTTTGTAAGGACGGATGTCGTACATCGAGGCGAATACATACCCTGAGAAGTCATATTTGGATGGAGAGGATTTTCCACTAGCGAGCTGGTGAGGGCCTTCGGTGGGAGGATAGACGTAGACAACAGGCGCGGAGGATAGGCCAAGCTACAGAGAGTCAAGACATTGAGCAGGGATTGGAGGATTGACTACACACTCGTTGAAAGATCATTTGCCCGTCGTCAAAGTCAAGGGTTCCGAAGAAATGGTTATCCCGGTGTTCTTTTGGTGTCGTGGACCAGGCCTTTGCGACGGCCTTCCAGGCGGGGTCAAACTCCCTTTTGCGGCTGAGGTTTGAATTCAATGTGAGCCAGATGGATTGACCTACTTGCATGGCATGCATCTTCTCCGCGCGTCCAGAGCAGTGAGCTGAATGGATGCAGACCAATTCCGACGAGACGCGGTCAAGAGGTCAAACGACTTGCTGTCAAGTTTGATAATACCGTTTCCAGCCGCAGCAAGGTCGATGAGCTGTTTATGGGCTTGTTCGGAAGCAGCAAAGCATAGCGGGATAGATAAAAGAATGGAGAATATTGTTGTGAACTTCATGGCGGACGATGAGTAGAAAACGTCCGGCGGACGTGTCACTGTATGAGCGTGAGAGGCAAATTGAGACAAGTCAATTTTGAATTGATTATCTGAATTTGTAAAGTTATAGCTATAGTGGCCCATGCCATCCCATGCTCTCCTCCTCCGTCTCTTTCTTTCTCCATCCTTCTTCTCCGTCCATGTTGCTCTCCGTTACCTCAATTTGTATGCCGATAATATTGGTATCACCTACTATCTGACCCGGAGACTTCGGGAGCTGGACACCCAAGAACTACGCGACGTCTGGGGCTTCATATGGTGAACAATACGACCGTCGCACCGCGAATATTTCACTTAATTCTCATCGGAGGTTAGCCATCTTCTACTGACTAGTCCAACCAAGTCCCGCGCGCTCGAATGTTTCGTGGTCGATGTTGCCCAGCGGTCATCCCATGTCGCAATGATCGTAAGACACCCATTCATTCGGGTGATACCCAACGATCATTTCACTCACTTCCACAGACACTATGGTTTATGCAGGCTGCTTTGAAAGATTTAGCTTCCACTCGGCACGATTCCCAGCCGTTTGTGATATGCCAACGCGTTCTGCACCGTTGCCATGAGATTATCTTCAGTGATATTCCTGCATCGTCAACCCCTTATGTTTCCCTAAGCATTCCATTTCGGTGGAAATCGTCCCGCAGGAAAATTCGACCTCATATCGAACCGGTTCTAATAGGTATTGGAGCCCTGTTGGCTGGTGCTCCTGGACTGCCCCGTATAACGGAAACAATGGGTGAGGTTGTCATAGAACAGGGTCGAATAGATGAGGACGGGCATGAATTAAAGAGTTTAGAGCCGGATGGTGATGAAACTGCACCTCCCCAAATCCCCGCTCAGCTAGAACAGCCCGACGCGGAGGATGATAGTGGTGACGATGAAGAGCTTCAAAGTGACCAGCCTGGCGCAAATTTGTCCCCCCAGGGCAAGCAGAGTATACTGAAGCCGGGCGGGCTGATTCGACGTCAGACAATTGGAGCGGCTCAAACCGTCCCAGCCCTACCAATATATCTGCGCGAAATCCGAAGATCTAGAGCCTCTGAGGATCCACTGGGTCAACTCGACTCTGAGCATATAACCGCACCATACCAGTCCTCGCCATCTGTTTCAGCGATACCTCCTGCCGCAGATCTGAAAGTGGGTGGTGCCTTTCTCACCCAGTTCGATCATGAATCCCAAACGCAATTTCTGCGAAGTCACTTTTGCCGCTCTGAGGCAAGTGGGACGTATCTTCCACACTACACTCTTAATTTATGGACCATTATGTTCGTCTATCAGGTGCAATTCCTACTGACACTGGAGAATATATCAAACCGTCTACTGGTAGTACCAAGGCCAGCCCGTGTCAGTGCTCTCCGCGCGGAGTTGACAGCCTTGAATCATAAATTGCCAGCTGAGGTACGAAACAATCACTGCAACTTATTTCAGCTAACATGCCATTTTAGGTCTGCATACCCCTCTGGTGCTCGTTCCCTAATATACCATCAACATCCCATACCCCCACCGCTCATCATCGCGTCGTCCGTATACCGCCAGGTGAAAGTGTTGTTTTAAACTCTGCGGAGCGAGCCCCGTACTTGCTCCTTGTTGAAATACTCCATGACGACCTTGATTTTGACCCTTCCAAACGAGGAAATCGGGAGATTTTGAAGAAAATTCTCGCAAACCCCAATCAACAAGGAACATCCAGAAACATGATTTCCTTTGAACCCCCATCCCACACCCCCCGCCATCAATCAAAATCCCAATCAGTTCATGACTCCGATGTTGTGCAAATGGGGGGACGTCAATCAACGAATTCATTACATTCATTCTCCACTCCACCATCAGCTCAAGCCCTCGCGGTGCCTCCCAGCGAAGACGAAGAAATCGATCTGGTAGAGCAGCTATACGGTGGAAGTGAAATGTTACACATCCGAGCTGTTGACCTATCCGAGTCCATCGTATTACCACCGGCGCCGAAAAATAAAGAACTTGACATGGCGACTTGGTCAAGCACACCTGTGTCTCTTACCCCATCCATGAATAATCACTTGCTCCCAACGCAGGTCAGAATCCCCCCCAACGCCTCCCCGTCATTGCAGAATGGTGCGAGCCCCGTGCTTTCACTGGATGATTATTCCGAGCGAATGCGCACTGCTGCGATTATGCTCTCCCAGCTCAATTCAAACCTCGTACGTGAGCCTGTTGCGCCATCGGGGGTTAAGTCACCGCAGGCCAATACATCAAGAGGTTGGTTCTCTAACTCATCCCTGGCCGGGAACTCTGCAGAAAATAGCAAATCACCCGATAGCCTTCCGATCTCCCCCGACCCCCAGCTCCCTTCAAGCAGTCGCTTGCGAGTCCAGTATTCAGAAGCGACTGCCATCCGGGAGCGAATAATGAGGGAAATGCTTGCTTTGGAGGAGGAAAGAATGCAACACATGCGCGAGAATAGAGACAGTGAAACACTCTTCCGAGTTGGCGATACAAGCGGCGCCTTGAAATCGGCAGAAGATGAGGGAATCATCCGGCGTGAGCTCGAAAAAGCCGATCCTTCAGCCGTGGTTTTCAGCGAGTCGTGGGCGACCAAAAAGGTCAGCCGCGCCGTGGTAATTTTTGGGTGGGCCCCTGATCCGCACATAGAGCAGAATCCAACACTCTTCGCCATACGGTCATTTAGGTGCGTTACCAACTCTACGATTGGTGATGTTTTTACCTACTATCATCCGTAGCCAATTGGGACTGTATCTCGGTCATCGTGAAAACCGGAGGCGACCTTCGACAAGAGCAACTTGCCGTGCAACTTATTCAAGAATTTCAGCGCATATGGGAGGAAGAAAATTGCTCCTGTTGGGTAAAATAGTGAGTATTTTGATCATCTTTGACTGGAGCAATGGACTGAGCGTGGATTCTAAGCTTTCGTATCCTGATAACAGGAGGCACATCCGGTCTTGTGGAAACCATCACGGATGCTGTTTCCATACATTCAATCAAGAAAGCAGAGTATGCCCGCCGGCTTGCAGAAGGGAGACTCGGCCATGTAACCCTCCTTGATCACTTCAAAGGCGTCCGTTTAAACAGATCTCTGTTGACAACTAACCCCTCAAATCAAATTCCAGACATATGGTGATCCCCAATCAGCCAAATTTGTTCGTGCGCAACGGAACTTTGCTAAATCCCTAGCAGGTGTGTGGGGCCAACTTTCTTTTCCACAAGATGAATAGATTTGATGTAAGGCTATTCTGTGGTAACATACCTCCTCCAAATCAAGGACCGCCATAACGGGAACATCCTTTTGGACCGAGATGGCCATCTTATCCATATTGATTTCGGTTTCATCTTAAGTAACACCCCAGGAAATATTGGGTTTGAAGCGGCACCCTTCAAGTTGCCACTTGAGTACATCGAGGTGCTTGGGGGCATTGATGGACTACCTTTTTTAGAATTCAGGAAATTATTCAAGGAGGGTTTCGAAGCATCACGCAAGCACTGTGATAGGATTATCAGTAAGGTTCCCGCTACAAGCTCGAGTTATTGATGTGATTCAGTATCCACAAAGCCCTTGTTGAATTGATGCAGAAAGGTAGTTGATCTATTGGCATCCACGGGCACATTCTCATAAATCGCAGATTCCAGTATGCCATGTTTTGCAGCGTTCGGCGAGCAGACAGCAAACCAGCTGCGGGATCGTTTCCAACCCACGCTCACACACTCCCTCGTGGGTGACTATGTGAATCGATTAATTGCTACCTCTCTGGGCTCCAACTGGACACGGCTATACGATTCAGTATGTCCCCTCATCAGACCCACATTGAAAGCTGATGGAGTAAATGTTGTATAGTATCAATACTACTCACAATCAATCCTATGAATGTAGCATATACATCAGCTCTCTATTGTTATCATCAGATCCATGCCAGCCCATATAATGGGCGGGCGCTGGGGGGGTCCGCGAGACCGGTGGTGTTAGGATAGAAAGATGGCAAATAAATCTTCGCAATATCAAGTAAACATCCTGTCATATTTCTTCAAGCAAGAATACCAGTCGTAATCTTCATGCCCATCAATACATGCCCGGTAGAGCTAATTGTGGCCTACCGAAGTTTTGCGTCGGGTCACACCAACATTTTCCCTTTTTGTGTGAATCTCCTTGCGGACAATGTTGGAAAGGTTCATGCCGGTATCCTAAATAATTTAAGAGGAGACGAGGTAGAATGGTGAAATAGACCAACCGATATCGTTAAAGAAGTGCTAATTTCTTGTGAGTACGGACAGAGTGTTCCTCGTCGTGAAAGACTTACGATTTCATCCTTCTTTGCAAAAAGTGCAGCACCGATGCTATGCACGGGGGCATCGCCCCACCGCTAAGGAACACGCTCAGTGTCCATGGCGCCACAGGGTTTTGTAAAAAAAAAAAAAAAAAAAAAGTAATACCTCGTAATAGAAACCACCCTTCTGGTCGAGAAAATCAAAGAATTTGGTGTATGCCTCGCCTCGCCACAGTTCGAGATCGCCGATTTCAAAGTTACTCCAGACTGGAAAATAATCATTGAGAATGTTTCTAACAATCAGGGTCTTGGAAGGCACTAACAGTGGCACCGGTTGTATGTAAGGCCTCCGTCGTCAGAGAGGAAGTCCATGGCATTATCAGGCGAAACTAATTCAGGATAGGCGGCGATGAACTCTGCCCGATGGTTCAGAGGCGGGTCGACCAAGCCAAAATTCATATCCTCACCTTTCACGGCATCCCATAGAGTTGGGATGGTAGCCTCATATTCGGGCAGAGATATTGTGAAACCTGGGGAATTCAAGTTGAATATCACGAGGAAGGGTGAAGGGAATGTGGTTACCATAAAGTTTCCTCTGGTCTTCCATAATCAAAAACGGGTCATAGTCTAAATCACAGTAAAATTTGACATCGGGCCTGCCGGAAGCATGGGTAAATGAAACCAACGAATGAAGGAAGAATAAGCGTACTCGACCCTTAGAACAACCCAATCAAGGTTAGAATTAAACGCGGGGAAAACACGAACCTCCAATAGTATCTATACTTCTGCAGAAGCTCCTGCCTATAAAAGAACTGAACGTTTGTTGGTTCCGGTTATCACCGTCATGTGCCTCCCATGGACTCACCCCAGAGTTGAAACGACACATATTTCGATAGCTAGAGAATCGTGAGCAGGAGCCCGATGTGACCAGATGACAGCTCACGGGACACTTCCTGATAGAAATCACAATGGTCAAATGATAAACCAAGCCGCAGGGTTTTGTGGGACTTTCCTCCATATATAACATTGTTTTGCATCATGTCCTCTCGAGAGGCGGTGGCTTTCGCTTCGTCAATCCAACTGGGCTGGTGCCAATTGTCTGCGGGTATGAGACCAAACTCCACCTTGGCATCGGTAAGGGCGGACACTCGGCTGGGTAGGACGGTGAGTGAATTCCTGATAATTGAGTATTCCATAACAAGCACCTCTTGAAGCTCTCTTCGAAAGGCTCTTCGTTGAGAAACACGTATGGATACGAGAATTTCTTGTTGAATCTGTCCTCCATCTGTTTGACGCTGCTCACAACACCGTTTATATCCCCATTACGAGCTGAGGGACCGTTCAGAATTAGCAAAGAGTGGCTGAGAGTACATCACAAACGACTCACCCAGGATGACAATCGCCGCGTTCGCCCTCCGGCCTGGTTGAACCGTATGGTTGTCATGAAGATAGTACTCGTCCGGGATTGGGGTCTTGTATGGAGGTTGATGAGTATTGTAAATGTGTTCTTTGATATTTGAAAGAGATGTTGCTTGACCATAACCATCATGAGAGAAACTGAGGATATAGTGGAGACTAATCTGGGATTCGAATTATGGATGAGACCACGAAAATCATGGCTTCGAGTCTGCTGGTCGCTTACAATAATGCCCAAGACGAGCAGGACGTAACGCATCGACGTCATCATCCCGAGTAGCGCGCGCCCTATGGGGATTGTTGGAATTTGGGAAGAGAATGAACTTGAAGCTTGAAGCTGCGTGAGTTGTTCAATGTTCTCCGGGCGGCCGCAGACAAGTGGCAACACACCACGTGCCACACGGAAGATCATTGACTGATATTCATCAGGGCCGAATCAAGTTCAACAACATATTCTGTATGATGATGCAGATGCTTGGGATGTATAAATAAATTTACTACTGCTACAAACTTGGTGCTCTCATCATTTCAGTAGAACATTCGTTCGTACTTCCTCAGACATGATCCCCAAGTATAATCTGTTTCCCTGTTTGAATTATGAAGTAAGAATAGTAAAAAGATGACGGACCGAAATTGTCATGGGGATTACACGCACACCGCCCTTGACTCCATGCATCACCTGTAGGACAATGTTGGAACGAATCATGTCTATATCCGATGTCTTGGAAAAAGTGGATCTGATCTCTCCGGGCGAATAGGGATGCAGCGATACTGTGAATTGGGGCATCACCCCACCTCTGTGGAAGCCGCGGTGTGAGCTTTTTATGGCTGGTGGGAAAACTCACGTACCTCATAGTAGAAGCCTCCCTTGGAATCCAGAAATTCAAAGAATTTGGTATATGCCTCCCCACGCCAGAGGTTCATGTCAGCAATCTCAAAATTACTCCAATCTTGATGTTGGGTCCATCAGATCGAACCGTTCTACCGGCGAAGGGCTCACAATGACAGAGATTGTAAGAGGCACCTCCATCCTCAGACAAGTATTCCAGGGAGTTTTGAGGTGCCAAGTATTCAGAATTGTTAGATAGGAATTCTGTCAAGGTTGCGGTTAGTCACGGTTGGTCATCGGGAGGAAACTGAAATCGGGGGTCGGCACCTTTGACATTGCTCCACAGTGATGATATTGTGGGTTCCCATTCTAACAGCGCTATATTGAAGCCTACATACAATGAGAGTTTGAATAGCCACTGCTGTGATAATCTGCTCTGACCGTATACTTTATTGTTATCTTGCATATACAAGAAGGGGTCGTATGTCAAATCGCAGTAGAACTTGACATCAGGCCTGTAGATTTGTATCAGTGTTTTGGCATTAGTGCTATGGGAACACACGAACTCGACTCTGAATAGGGGATCAATCAGTGGAGTCAAAGGAAAATATAACCCACGAACCTCCAGTAATATCGATACGGTTGAAGCAATTCGTGGTGGTAAAAAAACTAAAGATGGTAATAGCTGCTATCAGAGCTGTTGGTGAAGCTAGGATAATCGTACCCCAGAGTTAAATCGGCACATATTTCGATACCTATCTCAGGACATATTTAGGTCAGTATTCTAAAAATAAAGCTCTCACATACGGTATGCTGCCTATACGTCAGGTTACGAGTCTAAGTTTGCACACAAAACACATAATGTATAATACTTGCCGGCATAAATAATCTGCTGCGCCACCATTCTTTCACGGGACTCTCTGGCGCGATCTTCGTCAATCCAATCAGGTTGGTTCCAATGGTGTCCAGGAATTTGGCCAAAGAACACTGGTGCAGTAGTGATAACCCGAACTCTCCTGTTGATATCGTGTGAGGGGCATAGTATGGGCGAGTATCTCACTTACATTTTGAACTCCTCGGTGAACTCCTGGTCATTTAATAAAACCCATGGATACCCAAAATTCCGATTGAAGCGGTCTTCCATTTGTTGTATACTCGCCACTGTACCTTCAAGGTCGTTGTTTCTGCACAATAATACGAAGGTCGCGTTGGCCCGTCTGCTTTCTTCAACCTGGGTGTCATTCTGGCTTATTCCAGGAATGGTAGAATCCTGGATTGCATCCCCAAGCAAAACAACTTCGGAAGGATCTGTGGGTTGGGTGGAAGTTGGCGTGCCGCTGGTGTGAGTGAATGAGGTCTGCGTGTCGAGAAATGCGGGAGCTATTTCGCTATCTTCGAGCGTTAGAGGTTGTTGAGTGGAGTCTATTCCCGAGAGGATTTGCCGGTAATCCTCTTGATAAAGCATGAGGATGTAGTGTAACCCCACCTGTGGGATGCTCGCCATCAAGACAATCTTCCGGTGGGCAAATGACTCACCACAAAACATAGTACAGGGAAGATGAAGCGAGCAGATGTTCGTGGTAGAATCATGGAGGGAAATTACAATCAGCACTTGTATAATCTGGGCTGCAGATATAAACCAGGTTTATTTATATATCAAACACTTACTAATTTTAGAGTAGTATCATGATTCACAGCCAACCAGTGGGGCCAAAGCCCGGTGGAGCAGTACTGACAAATATCGCATCTCCGATGCGAGCTACGGGTCAATCTCCTGGAAAACTTGAGATTATGGGATCAGCACCATGTGGAGATGCGGCGCCAGGAAATGCCCGGTCGCTAAGTGTAATCCAACGAGTGCAACGGTTCAACACTACACCCGCAGCTGGAGGAGCCACACTGACGGTTATAAAAAAACATATGCGATAAGCTGACACCCGAATGCTATCGAATACCATAATTGTGTTAGTCCCTCTCCGAGTGGTTACACTTCGCGGTGTTGGGATGGGGCTGCGATTTGTAGACGCCAGTGGGGATAGGTTGATGGTCAAGTTGGCGGCCGGACCGCCGCCACCCGTGTGCAGGTCAGCAAAATGTTGACGGTTATTTGCCCAATTTTTCTTTGCTTCAGATTTTGGCAGCAGCCTCACTCCGAATTTCCATCGACCATCCGCCATGGCGTCTGCTACGTTCCCAGACCAGCCCGTGGGCTCAGATATTCACGTGTCCTCCCCCTCCCCCTTTCCTTCAAAACCAATACATTCCTCCCTCTTCTCTCCGTTTGGCATTTATGACCGCTTTGCCCAGTGGCGAACAGATCTCGGCTTGCCAAATCCTGGAACTGTTGAAAATCTTCAGAAAGAAGTCAAAGGTGTGCTGCTTGTTCTCTATACCAATAATTTCTTGTCACTCAAACACACCAGGAACGCATCTTACGAACTACATTTTCGATGGAGCAAGGGCAGATTTGACCAAGAGCTTGTCCATGAATCCTCTCTTCCAGGTTACCCACTCGTTTGCCTTGGGCTCACACACATCACCTCCTTCATATAATTTTGGCGCCATTTTTGCCAACCAAAAAGTAAACAACCAATCCTAATATTTAAAGATGTTGAACTGACGTGTTTCGTAGGTTTTCCTTCAGGGAGGAGTTGACCATGACGGAAACGTAAATGCCCGGCTCAATCAAGGCTGGACACCTAATAATGTTACCAAAGTGCAAGCACAGGTGCGTCAACATATATCTCCCCCATAGTCATGGCCTCATCCTCCATAGTTCTCGTCGCAAGCCGGTCATAACATGGTGCAACTAGAGCACGACCTACAGGGACAGGATTACAGTCTAAACGCCAAGGCAATTAATCCATGGCCCGCAGACCTTACCGGCATCTACATTGGAAGTTACCTCCAGTCGTTTACCAAAAATCTAGCCCTTGGAGTGGAGACCGTATTCCAGAGACCGTCACCGGATGTTTCGGAACTGACAGCGTCATATCTCGCAAAATACACGAGCTCCGCGAAGGATTGGATTGCGACCGCCCAGATACAACCCGCCGGGATTGTGCAGGCAACATACTGGCAAAAACTAAGTGAAAAAGTGGAGGTGGCCGCGGATCTACAGGTCATAGCGGCGCCAACTCGGAAAGACGCCGTTGCAACTCTTGGTGCCAAATATGATCTACGGTTGGCCATGTTTAGAGCCCAAGTAGATTCTACTGGTAAAGTTTCGGCACTTCTGGAGCAGCGCTTTACTCCTGCATTCACCTTCCTGATATCGGGCGAGATTGACCACCTCAAGGCACGTACCTTATTGTCTTGAGGCCACCCGTTTGTTAAATGATTGTTCATTAGAATGCTGCCAAGGTTGGCGTTGGTGTGATGATAGAGAGCTCGAGCCTGACACCGGA
Organism: Collybia sp. MG36; assembly: GCA_003313185.1. Taxonomy (NCBI): domain Eukaryota; kingdom Fungi; phylum Basidiomycota; class Agaricomycetes; order Agaricales; family Clitocybaceae; genus Collybia; species Collybia sp. MG36. Next base: position 44,291 of record QGOG01000406.1, read on the forward strand.
GGAGATGGGAATGCCTCCCCAGCCTTAATATCACGTATCTTTCATTATTCTATACATATGCTAAGGGCAAGCAATATCCATGGAAGTTACACCACTCAATGCGTGAGACCAACCTAAGTTTTTGCGATATTCTGATGTTCCACCTTTGAACTTGAACTTGTCACATGGATGATTCCAATGGTCACCAAAACCACACACCTGCTAGAGCTTCGAGATGTTACATGTTCGAGGGACGATCTACCTATATTCCAACAAGTAAACCTCACCGTCAGTGAAGGTGAGCGTGCCAAATCTGCATAGTGAGTTGATACGACTACCAACTAGGGGATATCTTGGTGCTACAAGGAAAGAGTGGTTCAGGGAAAACAACATTGCTCAAATGCATTTCTCACCTGACACTGTATGATGGCTTGGTCCTTTACCATGGCAGGTGTGCACTATTCGGGTATTTAGTGAGCATTACATGCTTATTAGCCGGTTGGCGGCTCCATATACAGCACACCCAGGCAATATGGTATTTCGGCTGCAGTTGATGGTAGTATACACACCCAGGCTGACATATCCCCAATAGATGTGCCGACATGGAGAACTCGAGTTCTTTATGTCCCGCAACGACCTCCGTTGCTCCCAGGAACCCCGCGCGACTTTCTATTTACGATGTCTACTCTAGGATCCCGACAGAGCGAACGCAATACGGACACCCTTGATCATGCTATCAATATCTCATATTCATGGGGAATAGATACCCAGCTCTGGGACAGAGAATGGTCCAACCTGAGCGGCGGGGAAATGCAGCGGGTAGTCCTTGCGGTCGCTATCGGTCTGAACACAGCTGAAATCCTCCTACTCGATGGTGAGAAGTGTGGGATGCTCAAATTACCATCACACCTAATGTTCTTCCGAAGAGCCAACATCCGCGCTTGATCCCACAGCATCACTGCTGGTTGAGAAATCCTTGCTGGATGAAATTCACTCAGCTGAGAATACATTAAAGGCCATTATTTGGGTAACACATTCAGATGAACAGGGAAGCAGGGTTGGGAACAGGTTTATCAATATCTCCAGGGAGGGATGTCATGAGCATTCATTGCCCCCAGTTTAACTGAGAGTGCTGCAATTTTAATTCCAAATCATGGGATAACCGATGAACACTGAACATTTGAACTGTGAGTGTACACAAGTAATGATGAAATGGGTTGATAAACTTGTGGGTGGCACAGCCAGGGGCTAGAACAGACAGAGCTGCCACCAGCATCTCACAATGCCCGTATAGCTCAGTGGTAGAGCATTGTACTTATGAGGTTATCAATCATAGGCCATTGTCATGCAAGGGTCTCGAGTTCAAATCTCGGTATGGGCATATTTTTAGCAGTCTTAAGCCTGTGAATCGCTTTGCTCTTTTGGTTTCACGGTTAGACGCATAAAGAGATTATATACATGAATGACAATACTCATATAGAGCCTGCGGTGACATGTACTTGTTGTTCAAAGTGAGGTACAGTGATAGGTGATATATTTGGGGCGTATGTTAAATCTCGATTTTGGAGGTATCTTCATGTGCTCCCTAGCTGGTCAGCATTTGTGACAAGGGCTTTGGTCATATTTTCGATCAGTTGTCGGGTGAGCAATAGCTGGTTCCACATGGATTCACAGGTGTCTTTTGTTTTTGCCTCCATGAGGGCCTCTGTATCGGTACGCATCCGATTGAGTGCGGGTTCCATATATGCTCTTATGGCGTCCTGGATAGGCTCCTGGAGAAATTGAAGCAAATAGTCTGGATGCAATCTCGTGGGTGACGCAGGAGGCGATGGTGGTCGGGAAACATAGGCAGCATGGGAAGCCGTAAGGGCGGCCAGTTCTTGCGACTGCTTCTCCCGCTTTTCGACAAGTGATTGCATCGTCTCACGCAGCTGTTTATGTAAGTATAGGATACTCATTCAAGGAGAGCATACTCACCACGAGATACTGCGCTTTATTCCGGGCATTGTCCTCTAGCACCTGAGCAAGCTTGAGTTCAACCGAGTTTGCCCGCTCGATGAAACTGCCAGAGTCTTGCGCTAACTCTGCTAGTTGGTCGCCGATTAAGTTGGCATTCTTATCAATGTCGTCAATTTTATGTTGAATGGCCTCGGGCACAGTGGCCTTGACGTGAAGTGACTTGTCGGCAGAAAGCTCCTCGAACTTGTTCTCCATGCGCTCAGCAAGTTCCACTGTTGTATCTGCCTTATGGGAATCGATATCGTTGAGGATATTGGACATCATGCTTGACAGATGTGCAAATTTGTCTTGAATCTCGTCTATCTCCGTCCCACTTGGCGCGGAAGTTTTGTACTCGTCCTCCGAGAGCCTGAGCCGCTTCAAGCTACGTGCCTGCCCCTCGCTTGGGGGGTCTACGTCCATGTCCGTGGGTCCAGGTGCTGGCTCCCTCGACTCTTGTATGGAGGCTATATATTGGAAGATATCATCCGCAGAATTCTTGAGCGCCTCAACCACACCGGGGAGCGAAGAGTCAATCTCCGACCGCGCTGGCTCCTCGATCGTCGGACGCACAGGCCAACTATCGGACTCGCTGAGCGAGGTGACGAGGTCAGATATTTGTTTTTTCGTGGCATCCAGCTGCGACTGAAGCTTTGTGACGGATGAGTTCAATGATAGTTTCCCAGACTCTGCAAGAGCTGTAAATCGAGAGGATTGTAAAATTTGTTGACAGGAACGAAGGTCCTGTTCAAACTTGCGTCGTTGAGTGTGTGCCTGTGTGATCTCTGTGAGGATACTGTTGATGCTTCAGTTCAGATTGGTGTTGAATTTGGCTAGGACGTACTTGGTGCGCTTCCTCCAGAGCTCCTTCTTTTCCTCTCTTGTGAGAGGAGGTGGTGTAGGCTTCGGTTTTATGGTCAAAAAAGAAGGAGCGGGTGGCAAGGGTGGCAAAGCAGGAGGAGCAGACGAAGGTGGCGGTGGTGGCGGCATTGTAGCTGGCATTTCGGGAGGAAGGTCGTCGAGATTGAGATTTTGTAATGTGTGGTCAAGAGACCCAGCTATCCGTCGCAAGAGCTTTGGCTCGTCGCCAGAAGGACGGCGAGAATGGGAGTCAGTTTTGGGTTCAAGAGGAGACTGTGGTGCGGATGGGCTGCGGTTATGTCTGGGAGCGCACCCTCCCCGCCTTTCCCTGGGAGATGGTTGTTCCAGGTATCGGGGTGGATGTGAATCGGGCGTCCTGTCCCACTCACGGTCTTCAGGGTGCACGAAATGACAAGCAATAGCGCCGCGCTTGCAGCCTTTATCTCGTGGGTTGCCGTCGGAATCAAAAAACTGGGTAGCATGGTCGATTTAGTTAATCTCAACCTTGCCTTGGGCGACGTACAAAACATCGCTTCGGGATCTTGGCCATCTTCGAATTCCCAATTGCCTCTCGGGTTGTCCAGAAGGTCTGGTCAATAGTGTCGTGTCTACTATGGATATGGCATGCATGCTTATGTAAATATCATGTGAAACGTCCACCCTCAATCCTCCCACACATTCACAACTTCAGATTGGTGGGTCATTACAGCAACATCTTTGCGTATCGGATTCAGGCGCGGATAGACAAACTGGGGGGGGGGGAGGGAACAGAAGTATTAGATAGGAACACATGGAGGGCACCGCAACATACCCCTTGATTATATTCGTTGAGCACTTCGGCTGATATGATTTCTTTATCCTTAATAAGTACTTTATATGAGTGGGTTAGGACGTTGAGCTGAATATAGTTGGGATAAGCTTCTGAGAGAGAATAGTGTGTCACACCTGCGCTGTCGCTAGACCCATAATGATAAACATGATCATCCAATTTGACGAGCCAGTGGCCGTCCAGAGGAGCGCATGTGCCGGGGAGTAAATATTGAATAGAATCGTCTCTAACTCCCCAGGGCTCCACATGTCTAATTGGAGTACTCGGGCGGTCTTCCCCTGCGACATTACGGTCGATGTTGGGGGCTTCATTCCTAATAAAAAACGCCAGGACACGGAAAATGTGTACCAAGCCCCTGCACATATCCTTGAACTCATTGAGGGAGACTTGATGGGCTCGAAATCAAGTTGTTCAGAGACGAATTTCGCATTTGGTGAAGAAACTGGATCGGATCGTTGGTGCAGCCGATAAATTCTTACCCGCGTGAAGGCGTAAAGGGCATTGAGGAATGATGCAGAGATCAAGAGGATGGTTAATGGCACTGTCTAAATGTTGACCTGAGTTGCGTAAATGGGATAGGGGCTTGCACAACCAACCCAATCGAACCACGATTCACCCTCTCCTTCCCGGTACATATCCTCCCATCCAAGATCCGAGTCGGGAACCTTGCGGATTTGACTGACGCGGACACACAGATTTATCAAGTGCGCAAGGCTACCCAATATCCAGGCAGATGTCTTATTGGATGGAAAGGGGATATTATGTGGGAAAAGGGCGATTTCAAATGCTATCACAGATGGGATAGAAGCTATCCTATAAGGGGGGCACGTGAGATGAATGCAGGAGATGAATTGTTGAATGGAGGCTGCTAGCCACGCACTTCTCCAGGAAGCCCTTCTTGCGGACAACTGCTTTCCGCACTGGTGCCCCAGGACCAACGCCCATGCTCTTTCTTGGCTTGTTCTGCGGTGGGGTGGCATAGGGTAGGGGTCTTCTCGCTCGCGCTGCGTCCCAATCAAAGGGAATAGAAGACGATATGGAAGGAGTGGAAGCCGGTGAGCGGTATTTTCCCAATGAGATACGACCGCGTGAGGTAGATGACAGGGGACTATTTGTTGGTGAGTTCACTAATGTTGGTGTCCCTGGAACAGTATCTGGAGTGCGAGGCGAGCCCGAGGCAGCGGCATGATTTTCCTGGGCCAATCTACGAAGAGCCATGTTGTTCGCGAGGCTCAAGGATGCCTAAAATATTGCTGGGGAACGTGGGGAATGGCTGATGGCTGCAGCAACAATTTTTGCTTTGTATGTCAAGACTCAACACCACATGCCAGTGGCGCAAGGACGCGACAATTGAGCTGTCACAAATGTCACAACGCGTGATAGGAAGTGTTACAATGCACACGTGCATCTGGCACGTGTTGTTGAACAATGGAAATGGTAAAAAAAAGCCAGGAATCAAGGTTGATTTCTTTTCAACTTGTTCTCCGACCATCACCTCCGCCTCCCCTGCTTTTATTCTTCAGCGTCACCCTTTGTTCTTCTCTATAAAAACCACAACCACCACAACTTGTGCTCATCACACACGTCTCATCCCTCTTGACCTCTTTCACCACGTCTATCCTACGTCCCCCCACTGCAACGTCCTTGTCGCCTAGTTCATCAATTAGCGGTAGGTCTCCCTCCAGCTTAATCATAATGCCTAGTCTCATTGCCCAAGCAGTCAGGATGGCCCAGCCTTCATCTTCTCATCATGGCGAACGTCACCACCGTAGTGATCGCGAGCGCGAGCGCTCATCTCATCACCACCATCGAACGATTTCCTCTACCACTCTCCTGCTAGTCCTTTCCCTAGTATTGGCTGTGTTAGCTGTTATGCTTTCACTTCCTTCCTCTGGCCAAGCAGCGGGCTCCCCTGCAGACCCAGCCGCAACAGGCGTCTGGGGCTATCTTACCCCAAAACGAACTCAAGCTCTCATTGCGCGTGAAAGCGCTGTAGCGGTGCGCGAAGCAGAGGTCGCCCGTCGCGAAGCCGAGTTGCTCGCTGGCGCCCCGGGTGGTGTCGTCCCCTCACCGTCTCCCATTCTTTGTCCAGCCTGTTCAGCAAGCACTACCACCGAGACAGTCATGTCCCCGGCCCAGACCATCATCAAGGAGGTGGTAAAGGAAGACTCCCTGACACCACCTGGATGGACTAGTCCTCGGGCAGAAGAAATCTTGGAACGTGAATTCAAGGTGGCTGAACGTGAAAGGGATATCAGTAAACGCGAAGAGGGTGTCAATCGTCGGGAGCATGATGCAGCACGCCGAGAGGCATGGATCATGGAGCATCTCTCGTAGGTCAACCCTTGTGACGTTCTTCCATCTAATCAACGGCCCCTTAGTGCCCTCGGCAACGATGACCCTCAAACTGTTGAGGAAGAGTATCACTATGAACCTGTAGGAAACAAACGAAAGCCGAACAAGGTACCACCGCCTCCTTCGCGCCGCTCCGAGCTTTGAGACGAAGGGGGGTCCCCATCCCGACTATTATTCATGTACAGTCCGTATGAATCCCTCCATGACACCCCCTTCTCCTTCGTCCGGGCTTGGGGGACTACGGTGCTCTTATCTTGTCCCCCTCGTCCTTTCTGTAGACTGTCGATCAGTAGTGGAGAGCAATCTCGATACTGGTGATCGATGATCGATCGGGTTTCTCGATCACTACATTGCCTCACGTGGTCGAAAATTTGCTTCCACTATTGCTCGTTCAGTTCTACCTCCCCTCATCGTTATCCGTGTAATGAATAATTGACTGACCTACTGTCGTTTGTTTATTCAGTTGAGAGAACTCCCTCCTTTGATCGTTTCCGAAACTGCGTATGAAACCGAGACCCATATTGTCGTCCAAACTCAAACCGTCACCGTCCCCCCACCTGCTAATACTCGTCTCGCCGCGTATCCCACCCCAGTAGTAGCCGCATCATCGTCAACGACTTCAAGTCCTCGCACAACCGCAGTCGATATTGTCACTGAGGATTATGACGAAGATGTTCCACGGACTATTGCAAAACGGGGACGCGGGGGTTCTCGCAGGCCGCCCTCTCGATGGTTTGGTGGTTGGTGACAGTAGAATCTCATTTTCATCTCATCTCTGTATCTTGATCTTCAGCTCCTCGATGACCTTTCCATCCATCTACGCTCCGCTTACTTATACTTCCCCCCCCTTCTGCTGTCAATTCATTTACTAACAACTCCCGTACGCGATTCGACGACATTATTGGATGGATGACCTGATTTCTTGATGGAACGATTTTTATGACCTTGCGCCTTATCACGAGCTATTGATAGTTAGTGTAGAACAATAGTCGCCTACATAGCCACCCCCGAAATATACAAGCGGTCTAGGTTTTTGTGGTTACATAACGCCCAAAACTAACAAAACCAAACAGTTATTTTGACCTGAGTTGGGTTGGGCATTCTGCTCAGTGCTTCGGTACCATCAACTCGGACACGTTCTGGTAGCATAGTTCTTCATTAATGCACTTCCATGATGCATTTCTATGTCGGTTGGCCTCGCGCAACTTTAACCAACGCGTTCCGTATGCCTCCTGTCGCTTCCTATCTGGGCTTCCAAAACATATAGAAGTGCTCGGAGGATCGTATCCAACAGATTCAGTCACTAATATAACGCCATCCATCATCGCCAAGGCACATTTGCGGCTGCACAACCAGCCATCCCACCCACTGAACAACCTCCGCTCGATGATAGAGTCCCACTACCCCAACTTCACCCACTTGTCGTCATTCTCCCCGCTTGTAACCCCTTTCAAGAATTTTGATGAGCTCTCGTTTCCCCAGGACCACCCAGGCCGGTCATCAACTGATAGCTACTATCTGAACAAGGATCTGATGCTTCGAACACACACGTCTGCACACGAGGTGGAAGTATTCCGCAAAGGCGAAACCAAGTGGCTCCTCACAGCGGACGTGTATCGACGCGACGAAATCGACGGTTCGCACTACCCCGTGTTCCACCAGATGGAGGGCGCGCGTATATTTGACGCGACGCCTACCAGCATGAAGGAAGTAGAAGAGGACAACCACCGGCTATCCCGAGACCTGGCACGCTCAAATATCATCATCGAGGATATCCCGCACATATCTCCGACGAATCCTGTCCAGCCTTCCCACAACGCGCGATATTCAGAACTTGTGGCGTTAAACCTGAAACTTTCGCTGAATACCTTGATGTTGAAATTATTCAGCGGCGCAGCGGGGGCAAGCAGCGAAAACCCTCTGCGTGTGCGCTGGATAGAAGCATACTTCCCCTTCACAAGTCCCAGCTTCGAGGTCGAGGTCTTCTTTGGTGGAAAATGGCTGGAAATATTAGGATCTGGAGTTGTTAGACAGGCGACTTTGGATACTGCTAGTAAGAGCCCTCTTTCAGTCTCCAACTGCAAACTCATTGACTTGAGATGTATCCAACAAAATTGGCTGGGCATTTGGGCTCGGCCTAGAGCGAATCGCGATGATTCTTTATTCAATACCGGATATTCGTTTGTTCTGGTCCAAAGACCCACGCTTCCTTTCTCAGTTTCGAGATGGGACGATCACTACATTCAAGCCATACTCAAAGTACCCTTCCTGCTTCAAAGATATCAGCTTCTGGACGCCACAGCACAAATCTTTGCATGAGAATGATTTTTGCGATCTGGTTAGGGATGTTGCTGGCGATTTGGTAGAGGACGTCAAAAAGGTTGGATTTTTCTTGCAATGGGGAATTCCGCGATCATGTCTATTTCCTCCTAGATTGATGACTTTGTTCATCCCCGAACCAACCGACAAAGTCTATGTTTCCGAATCATCTACAGGTCGATGGATAGGTTGGTTAAGTTCGACCATATAGGTGTGGTGCTTAGCAGTCATTTATTCCCAGGTCACTATCAAATGATGAGGCGAACGAAACCCAATCCCAGGTTGTATCTGGTCTAAAAGATCGGTTTGGAGTTGAGATTCGATGATTAATGATTGCTAAAGTATGCCTGAGACCTCATGAGGCTCCATTATCTATTTTCTCACTACACCCCCCCCATAACCACGCTAATGTCCGAACATGAATCCGCTCGCCGTCTCTATGATGTATCCTGAGCCACACCGACCTGCGCTGCCCTCAGCACTCGGTCCTTGATCGTATATCCAATCTTTTGACAGTCGATCACCGACCCAGGCTCTTTCCCCGGTATCGGTGCTTGGTAAAGGGCTTCGTGACGGTTGGGATCGAATCTATCGCCTGTTGGGTCAAACGGTTTGACGTGGTATTTGAAGAGGGTCTGGAGCAACAATCGGTGGGTCATCTCCACACCGGTATGTAGTTCCTGAAGGTACGCCAGAGGTGTTTTTTGAGTGGGTGTCGATGCTTCTGATGGGAGAGGAGGATGTTCGGTCGACTCTGGGTTCACGACAGTGGTCGGTACAGATTTTAATGCCAATGCAAGAACGTCGACGGTTTCGAGCAGGTCAGAAGCGAAGCGGGTGATGGCAAAATCACGCGTCTGCTCCTTTTCTCGTGCCGAATTACGCTGCAAATTGAGGAAATCAGCTTGCAGGTAACGTAGTCTGCTCTAAAGAGAATATTCAGCCAACCCCCTGGGTATGTATGGGAACATACCGTCAAGTCAACAACTTCCGCTTCTTTGGCCTTCAGCTTTTCCTCCTCGGGTTGTGAGGGTTTCTCGTCCTTTTTTGCTGCCTGCTCTGATGATTCTGCCTCGGGTGCCTTTTCGGAGTAATGGCGCCTGGCGGTCATGACCACGGGTCGTGCGAAGTTGGCAGGGCGAGCAAGGGCCCTTGAAGACATAGAGGCGGTGCAAGCGCGGAATAACTGAAGGCCTTGGGCGGAAGACATTGACAAGCTCGAAAAGAAAATATACGACGAGGGATTGATGAATTGGGTGGCCAAGTGGCCGTTTGTTCCCGCTCCAAAAATTTGCGGGACACCCCGTGGGAAACTCAGGGTGAAAAAGCTGTGACCAATTACGTGACCATTCATTCCTTTACCAAAAATTTCTCTTACAGTCAGAATTGCCACGGTATACATTTTCTGAGTGTGTGTTGACAACATATTCTATTTACTCGGCGTTGAATTCAAGCGCGTACCGAATTGACTGGTCTTATCCTGCCAATCGGAGGCAGCTGGTTCAAATCATCGTCAGGCTTCTGTCTGCTATCCGTCGGATTACGTAAACGACCCACCTCCGATAGGAGTGTGATTAATTCGGGTTCGGATGTTGTCGATACTTCGCTATCACATCTTGTCCTCTCCCCATCTGTTAACACGCAGGATGTCCACTCCAGCGGTGAGTCTAGAATCCAGCGCAAAAATCATCGACGGAACTGCACTGGCCAAGTGAGACATCCATTTTTTCCATCTTGTCCTTTCTTAATCGGAGATTCTTACCAGGTCAGTTCGAGATGGCGTGTCAGCGCGCATAAATTGTCTTCAGGCCACCTACCCCCGCTTCCAGCCTCAATTGGCCATTGTCCAGGCCGGCCAGCGTCCTGATTCCACCGTCTATGTGCGCATGAAGGCCAGGGCGGCCGAAGAAGTCGGAATCAAGTTCAAGCATATTAATCTACCCGCCGAAGCCAGCGTCGACGATGTTGTGCAAGTGGTACAGAAATTGAATGCGGATGATCGGGTCAGTGGTATCCTGGTGCAACTCCCCCTTGGAGAGCATGTGAAGCCCGAAGGCGAACGGTTGGTCACCGAGGCAATAAGCCCAGAAAAGGATGTGGATGGGTGCGTTCCGCGTATAATCGCCTCAGGTACCCGGTTCCTTACGCCACGGCTTGAAGATTCCATGCTTACAATATCGGGCACCTTTCATCGAGGGCATCCGTCCCGCTTTTCGCTCCTTGCACGCCGTCCGCGGTCATTCGGCTATTGGAGTCTACCGGCGTTCCTATATCGGGTTCCAATACTGTCGTCCTTGGTCGAAGTGATATCGTTGGTAGCCCCGTCGCGTCAATGTTGCGCAACAGGAACGCGACCGTCACACAATGTCACAGCCATACCAAAAATATCCAAGCCATAGTATGTGGACCACCCATGACACCATTCGGATGTTGAGGTGGGGGTATCTCATAGGTCAAGAATGCGGACATAATCGTCTCTGCCATCGGGAAACCACAATTCGTCCAGGGTTCTTGGTTAAAACCAGAGGCGGTAGTAATTGATGTTGGCATAAACTACGTTCCTGGTGAGTCCTCTAGCACATGTCCCCCAGAACGGGGGCTCTCAGCAGGGGTTCTCATTGAATTAGATTCAAGCAGAAAATCCGGCCAACGTCTGGTTGGGGATGTTGATTTCTCTTCGGCTTCCATGGTCGCTTCTCATATCACACCTGTTCCCGGAGGTGTGGGGCCAATGACTGTCGCAATGCTCATGGAAAATACGCTTCAATCCGCAGAGCGTCTTTGGAATAACTCGAGGAAACGCACAGTGAAACCCCTCGCACTCAACATCTTGGACAAGGTTCCTAGCGACATAGAAATTGCGATGGCTCAGACTCCCAAGCTCATCACCCAACTCGCACACGAGGTTGGACTTTTGCCGGAAGAGCTCGAGAGCTATGGAAAATTCAAAGCCAAGGTGGAATTGAGCGTGCTTGATCGTTTAGCTCACCGGAAGGATGGAAAATACATCGTTGTCTCAGGGTAAGCTATCTTGTTTGGACTCATGACTCTTAGTAAAAATGCATTAGCATTACACCAACGCCGTTGGGAGAGGGGAAATCAACAACTACCATCGGCCTCGCTCAAGCATTGGGCGCGGAGCTCGGTCGGCCTGCCTTCGCTTGTGTTCGCCAACCTAGCCAAGGGCCTACTTTTGGTATCAAAGGCGGCGCGGCGGGTGGCGGTTACAGTCAGATCATCCCTATGGACGAAGTAAGATATGCTCCTGGAATGTACGCGGCTCAGGCTGACATGTTGTAGTTCAATCTTCATTTAACTGGAGACATCCACGCCGTAACGGCGGCTAATAACTTACTGGGTAGAGTATTCATTCCCTAGCTTTTTCTCCCCATTTACGAAGCACAGCTGCTGCTTTGGACGCGAGGATGTTCCACGAAGCAACTCAAAGTGACAAGGCCAGCAGCAAAGCATCTGGTATACCACAATACTTATCATGTCTTAGGCTCTTTACAACCGTTTGGTCCCAACCCAGAAAGAAAAACGCGAATTCGCTCCTCTGATGTTCAAGCGCCTAAGGAAACTTGGCATTGACAAGACTGACCCAAACGAGCTGACCCCGGAGGAAATTACCCGTTTTGCTCGTCTTGACATTGACCAAAGCACCATTACATGGAATCGAGTTATAGACACCAATGACCGCTTTTTGCGCAAGCTTACCATCGGACGCAATCCAACGGAGCAGGGTCATGAACGCGAGGCGGGCTTTGACATCGCCGTGGCGAGCGAGTGCATGGCCGTTCTGGCCTTGGCGACGGGATTGGGGGACATGCAGCAGCGACTGGGAGCCATGGTTGTGGCCACCAGTACGCGGGGCGACCCCATAACAGCTGATGATATTGGTGTTAGCGGTGCACTCGCCGTTCTCATGAAAGACGCTATCAAGCCGAATCTAATGCAGACGCTCCAAGTGGGTTAAACCTGAATCTCTCGCTATGTTTGCGTTGAGACTCATGGCTATCAGGGGACCCCTGTCTTCGTCCACGCTGGACCATTCGCTAACATCGCCCACGGAAACTCGTCCATTTTGGCTGATCGTGTGGCCCTGAAACTTGCTGGCACAGAAGAGGGTGATTCATCTGATCGTGTGGGCTACGTTCTCACCGAGGGCGGCTTCGGAGCCGACATGGGCATGGAGAAGTTCTGTAATATCAAGTGCCGGGTCAGCGGCCTCACCCCTGACGCGACGGTCATTGTTGCCACTACCCGTGCTCTAAAAATGCACGGCGGTGGTCCCGATGTCACACCAGGAAAACCCCTCCATGATACATACACCAAGGAGGATCTGGTAACCCTCAAGGAAGGCTGCAAGAACCTGGTAAAACATATTCAAAATTCTCGCAAGTTTGGAATCAAGGTCATTGTCGCCATCAATCAATTCGCGTAAGCCAAACCCCGAACCCGCCCCCCCACCCCAATTAACAACTTTTACAGGTCAGATACCGCTGCAGAACTGACCCTGATCCGTGATGAAGCGCGCGCCGGTGGCGCACATGCCGCCGTCGTCAGCAACCACTGGGCGGAAGGCGGTGCCGGCGCCCGTGTTCTCGCTGAAGCAGTGATTGCAACTTGCGAAGGAAAATCTGATTTCAAATTCCTATATGACTTGAGTCTTCCCATCGAAGAGAAGATCGAGGTTATCTGCAAGGAAATATATGGCGCTGACGGAATTCAATTCAGTGAACTAGCAAAGAAGCAAGTCGAAACATATGCCCGCCAAGGATATGGCGACCTTCCAAGTGAGTGCTCCCAGAAATACTGCATGCTTTCGATCTTACATTTGCCAGTCTGCATGGCAAAGACTCAATATTCATTCTCCCATGATCCTAAACTGAAAGGGGTACCATCAGGTATTCTCTTCTCTACTGCCACCACGAATCCGCATTAAGGAGTGAAATAGGATTCACCGTTCCCATCCGGTCCGTGAGACTGTCTGCTGGAGCTGGTTTCCTGTACCCCATCCTAGGTGATATGCAAACGATGCCAGGCCTGGGGACACGCCCTGGTATGTTTATCATGCATTCACCGCAGCGTTTCTCATGCTAGTTCTAGGTTTCTGGGAAGTTGGTCTCGACCCAGATACGGGGCGGGTGATGGGTCTATTCTAAATTATTAGATTAGTGTATCCTAGACTCTAGTTTCAACAACTAGCCAAGGTATTGGCATGATATAATTTTTTTCTGAGGCTCTTCATTTATATCAAGGTTCAACACAACACAGTATATAACTATGCCTTTGGAGGTACCCTTCCTCCTGGCAACCTCGCACTGCCTACTGGGCTGCTGATCACTCCAACTGGAACGTGTTGGGCCGGGGCGATGGGTGCCAGACTTCCAGTTTGAATATCCAGCGTTATATTGTTTAACGCGGCGTCGACTTGTCGATTATATGAGTTTCCTGCGGCATCTACATAACTGAATATGTTGTTGTTCGTTCCGTTCCCAGTATTTCCGGTGGAAGCAGTTTGGAAGAATCCAACTGGATTGCAGATAGACACATGACAATGAGTGCCGCTTTCTTCCCCTTAAAACATGGGCGGTTACTTACGGGCTGTCTGATGTTCCCGAATAGTTAATTTTGGTATCGCGGGGAACGGCAAGAGTTCACGGGTGTAAGAATGATCGAACGCTGCTTTGACTATCGGTCTGGATTGAGACATCACTCAACAAGGGGTAAATGGGTAGGCCACCCACAGCTGCTTCCGTTTGGGTTCAGGAGGGTCAAATTGATGTTCAGTGGGTAGGAAAATGTATCAACCACAGTTGGTACCCCATTGTGGGTTGAAGTCACTTGTCCCGTTGCAGTTTGTTTGACATTCTAAAAAAATAGTGAGATCTATTTCTATTCCCACTTTGTAAGACCAACCTGGACAGCAGTTTTCTGGAGATAGTTTTGGACGTTCGAGTATGCCAAATCCTGGGACCACACAACATGTGTAAACCGTCCGCTCCCGCTGAGAATGTCGGCTTCGATATGAATCTTGCGGATAGCCGAAACAGTAATGTTCACATCACCATTCGCACCTACGCTCCCAGTGGTGGTTGTTACTGCAAAAGGTGAGACAACATGGTTTGTTATATTCCCAATCGTGCGACGTGGGGAGGGGTCTGTGAAAACTTGTAGAAGACCGGAAACAAACCAGTTCTGGAGGATCGTATGGTCCGTTTCTGCTGAGACAACATCCATAGTAAAGAGGTGGGGTTTCCCGTCCGTAAGAATTGGAATAAATGGTGTTAAGTCCAGGAAATATGTTGGAAGGTCCAATGCCCCATAAGACGTTATTGGTCTAGAGACAGGTCAGTTCAAACCAAATGTTGTGATTGGTATATACCTCCACGCGGTGGGGATTATACCTCCGGTAAATATGGTAGCGTACGGAAATGCGGCACCCGCGACTTGCCCGTCAACGAGGAGGCGGACCTCCCGGAACGGGCCTTGGCCAAGGGCGGTGCCTTGGGGTAGGCTTTGGATGAATTGATTAGCGGCATTGAAATACTAGAACGTCCGTAAGTGAGTAAGTGATGGTACGGGTTATTATAGCCATTTATTACCCAAAACTCCTCGTTACCGTTCCCTGAGGCGTACAGTTCAGCGTACAGTTCCACAGCGTTTTGAGGGAGGGTTACGTTGAGCTGTCATAATTCATCAGTAGCCAACTGGTCCAGGTTAATATTTTCTCACTGAGAAGCTAGGGGGCACCGATGCATCGTTTCCTGTATTGTTTGCGAATGTCGAGAGTGGGACGATGAGATCAGATTTCTTTGCAGGTGGGTGTTGAGGTGACGATGCGTAAAAGGTAGCATGTAAAGTTGCTTATTGATCTCAATACTGAGCACAAATGATTGAAATGGGGAACTCTCACAAGAGTATATACCATCGAGTCCTGTTTGAATCAAGTTGTCCAATTGGAGAATGAATGTCCCAGGCTTCGCAAAGAGTGGGATGTAGCGTGTGACGTCCTTTACATAGGTCCAAATAATTCCATCCCCCCTCGACGGCTCTGGCGTCGAAGTTCTCCATACTGTATATGGTTGAGATGCGGAATAATGCTGGGCTTTATCCACCCACTTTCCACATTTTGGAAGGTGAATATGCCGAGGCGATCAAATTGCGTGCCGTTCGAGGTCACCGTAAAGTTCAAGGTGATGGCGGCCCACGAGCCCGCGATCCCACAATTGGTTGGGGGTCTCAAGTATATTTCTAGTAGTAAGTACTTTCAGCGTCCATGATAACGGTTCAGTTCGTACGTGAATTGGACAACTTCGGCGCTGTTGCTCTCAAGTTAGTCTGGTGTCAATAAATAATACCCATTATCATTCACCCACCTCCCAAAGGAAAAGGCGAAATCGCGTCTGAAAGCCCGTTTTATGGTCTCGTACCCAGATAAAGAAATTACTAACTGAAGTATTTGAACTGTACAGCTTTGTGCATCAGCTGGGACTGGAGGCGGTTGCGCAACTTGGAAATCAACTAGAACCGCGGCCCGAGCGACAAATGGGGCTAGCGCAATGATGGTTGGTACAAACTTCGGGAGGAGCACACGCATGATTGGGTGGTTGCTGCACAGTGGGATATTTTGGATTGCAATGGAAGAGCGTACCACAGCCTGCGATTGACCAACGAAGGTGTGAGCTACTTATGTGATTCCTCTGTGCCCATGAGTATACGAAGCATTTTGATTTGATGGGATGGGAACGATGGCCATCCATCGGCAGTTGTTGCATGTGCGTTGCGAGTCAGCCGGTGTGATTGATTCTCGCAAGGACGCATCCATGGGAAACCAAGTTCAATGCCTCTGCACAAACTTCATAACCAGAGATATAAGAGATGAAGTTTGAACAGGGAGTATGCAGTACGACACCAGTGGAAGATGACCAACAGCCTAGCTTCAATGCACAGCAACTATTCTCACATCAGCAAGACCAAGTGGTTTTTTGATCATGGAATTCTGGACTAATGCTGAATCTTGTAGGGTTTTGTAGGACAAAACGCAACGAAATTTCCTCGCCCCTCACTGAGTCCTTGAGCCCCCTGGGAGATGCGCGCCTGCAAATCGGTCGACATCCTCTCTGGCTGGCGTGAATCCGTTTATCTCCGCACTATCTACGACCGGTGCCAGATTTCCAGTTTGCTCGTCCAATGTGATCTGGTTCAAAGCAGCGTTTACACGACGATTGTATGTGTTCCTAGATCTGTCCAAATAGCTAAAGGTGTTATTGCTGGTACCGTTCCCTGTGTTTCCCGTTGATGCCAATTGGAAAAAACCATCTGGGATCACCTATAAATATATATAGCCCAGTGATGAATAGTAACATACTGGTTTGTTGGCGTTCGGCGATGGTCGAACCCAAGATAAATGGGTTCGGAAGTACATCTCGAATGTATGAATGGTCAATCGTTGTTGTCCCTAGACAGCAAACAGCGGTTCAATAACGCAAATATTACAACTAGAGGACGAACAATTCTGAAGGTCTGCGGAGAGATATTGAAAATCGATGTTTAGTGGGAACGAAAAAGTGTCGGAGACCATAGGAATGTCATTGTGGGTAGAGCTCATTGAACCACTTGCTAGCTGTCGGAGGGTCTGCAGGAAGTTGAGTTAATGGGCAAGTTGCAAAAGATGTATACAACCTGGAGGGTTCCATTTCGCCTGTAAGTTTGATAGTTATTATACTGGAGATTTTGCCTCCAGACGACGCGTGTGCGGTGCCCACTCCCGCTCACGATATCGGACTCGATATGGACATTATGAACCGATTGAACGGTAAAATTCTTTTCTCCCGGACCACCACTACTCCCTTTTGTTGTAGATTGAGCAAAGATTGGTGCCGAGTAAAGGGTGATTTCGCCCGTGGTTGCTTTCTGAGATGGGTCTGTTACCACTTGCAACAGACCTGAAACGAACCAGTTCTGAAGGATGTTATGATTCTCTTCTGCTGAAGCGACATCAAGCTGGAACGTATGAGGATTTCCGTCAGCCAAAATAGGGACAAACGGTGTGAGGTCGATAAAATATGTTGGAAGTTCAAGAGCGCCGTAGGCGGTGACGGGCCTCCTTAGTTTCAGACCTCATAAAGATGAAACAAATAGATTACGCACCTCCAAAAACTAGGAACAAACCCTCCGGTAAAGATGACCGGGTATGGGAGCGCAACACCGACTAGCATTCCATCGACCAACAGCCTGACCTCTCGGAATGGTCCTTGACCGAAAGTTAGACCAGAAGGGATGCTAGGGAGCAGATTGCTTGGAACATTGAAATACTAGCAGGGGATATGAAAATACATCGTGGGGGTTAGGTGTCAACAAATACCCAAGATTCTTCTTGTCCATTCCCTGAAGCAAACAACTCGGCGTATACTTCAACTGTGTTTTGGGGCAAGGTAGCGTTCACCTAAAACGCAAGTTATTAGGAGATTTATGAGATCAGGTAGCATACCGTGAATGCTGGTGGTACGGAGGCATCATTTCCGGTAACGTTTGACAATGTAGACAAGGGGATGATAGTATTCGCTTTGCGTGCGGGAGGATGCTGTGATGACGACATATAAAATGTTGCATGAACGACGGCTTTGAAGTAGTTCTGAGAATTTTAGGCCCGATGAAATGAATACCACATACTGGAATAGATACCATCCAGGCCAGGTTGAATCAGATTATCCAACTGAAATATGAATGTTCCAGGTCTTGTGAATAATGGCATATATTGAGTGACATCCTTGATATATGTCCATGTAATACCGTCACCACGAGTGGGCTCAGGTGTCGAGGTGCGCCAAACTGGCCCAAAGGTAAGCGTGAGCTGGGCCAGATAACTATCACGCATACTTTCCACATTCTGAAATGTAAATATGCCCAAGCGGTCAAATTGTGTTCCGTTGATTGTAGCCGTAAGATTCAACGTGATGGCAGCCCAAGACCCAAGCGGTCCACATTCGGTTGGTGGGCTGGGAATTTGAATGAATAATGAAAGTCATTGCAGAACGACCAGTGCTTACCTTAATTGGACGACCTCAGCACTAGACCCCACTTGTGTGAAATATACAAAATTACAATAGTAAATCCTAGTCTACCTTCCAAAGGAGAAAGCGAAATCACGTCTGAAATGGGACTATGGGAATGCCGTCGTATGTACAAGACGACAAGGCGTACTGGAGGACTTGTATCGTGCACTGCTTGGTACCAAGGGGCACGATCGGAGGCGATGCAATCTGGAAATCGACCAAAACGGCTGCTCTTGAAAGGCAAGTGAAGAGTAAATAGGCTGGACAGAGATGAGACAGGCGCATGCTTGGCTTGATGGTGTTTCCAGCTCCACAGGCTTCTCAAATGAACCTTCATATATAGCACTGACGGTAAACAAAAGTCCAGGTAGTGGGAACAATGGGTGTTGAAGGGAATTGTGATCAACTTCTCGAAGGCTTCTTCGAAGTGTCGACCCACTAGCTGCCATATGCATTCCAACCTCCCAAACAAAAGGAGGACCAATATTAGAAATCTCTGCGGGTGGATATTTGCGAGATAAATATCTGATTGGAAACCAAATTACTTTTTGGCTTAGGACGTACACGGAAGTGAACCGCCATATACTACGCAACACATCCCCTAGAACTGATGTTGGAAAACATCATCTCCCGTCTTTCCGGTAGCTTGAGGCTCAGTTGTTTGTTGAGGGGATTGTCCGTAAAGCCCCCCTTCGGCCGCTTCTGGGAATTCTGTGGTGGAATCTCGAGAGATATCACTTTCAGTGTTTATCGAGGTTCTGGTCTTCTTCTTTCTCGACTTCTTCTTCTGGCCTTGGTCCTCTGAGACGGAGTAAGCATCTTCTGTGCGCGCCCAACGATCTTTCTTTTCTTTCTTTTTCTTTCCACGCTTCGAGCTTCGAGTCGGGGCCGCATCGTCGAAGTTCGCGGGGTAATGCCATCTTCCCGAGGAATTGTTTGAATTATCCGCATTGTAGTATGATTCATCTTCAGGACGCCACAATTCACCATTGGGCTGTCGCTGCTGTCTGGCGGATCCATGGCCGTCGGAAGAGAGAGTTGCGTTGGAACCGGCTGCCTGTCCCTCTTCATATGGCTGCCCTTCAAGAGTAGATTGAGGAAGACGGTCGTTGTATCGAGATGCCCATTGCGACTTGCGTTGTTTGCGCTGAATCTCGGAGGTATCGACTAAGCCGTAGCGCTGTGCCCATTTGGGAGTGCGGGCGTGATTCTTGTTGTTTCGGATATTCTGTGATGACAGTTAGCTATGCCTGAAATCCGAATATTTGGCATAGGATTTACCTGTATGTAGAAGTTGTGGCCGTGGCCTTGCACAACAATTAAATTGGTGTAACAGATAGATTTCGGCAGATCATACCAGGGATATAACCACAAACGGTTAACAAAAGGTTGAGCCAAAAGTCTCCTCCAATGCCAAACCTGGCAGCAACGGCTGAACAATTCGACAGTTACCAACAAGTTACCGACATGGATGGGTCAGCACACACCTAGAGGTGGAAAAAGGGTGCCAAGGATGAAGAGAAGGACGGCATATCCATGATACCGTCTGGGGGTTAAATCTATCTTCTTTGGAACAAAACTGGCCATGATGGTAGGAGGAAAGATCCAGTGAAGACCAGTAGCCGCTGACGCTGTTCACGGGCAGCATCAGACATTGACTTACATAATGCACCCAAGATGCACAGATTATAGCACGTGCAGATGTGATTATACTGGCAATGGCATACCCTTAAACCGCTTCTCTGTTTGACTTTTGACTTGTTCCTTCCCCCCCTTGGCTTCCTATTACAACATATATATCTACACATCTCCCCGTATTGGCTGGAAAGGCAAATTTCTTTCTCCAAAGCGCTCTTATCGTCTGTTCACGACAATCTACCTGATTACCTCGCAACATGGAACACGAGGAGCATGTCTTGGAACTGTCAGATGTCGTCCATGATGAAACTATGGATGACGACGGAGATGTTTCAGATCAACCGACCGACCCTCATCGCGACCGCGACAATGGGGCGCGCTCTCCAACCTCGTTTGACCCCGGCACCACCCTCCTCTCACCCTTGCACGCGAACTATTCGACATCCGAGGACTCCCCCCATCATATCCCAAATTCAGAATCTTTCTCGGTTGAGATGTTGGAACGTGAAATCGCCAGTCTCCTGAACCAGAACGCCTCTGCCGCTTCGGCTGCACTTCTCAGCGCTGCAGCCCAACAACGCCAAGCGAATCTAGAAAACAACTCGGGAATTGGCGGAGTGGTACATGAGAACATCGTTGGCCTCAGTTTGAGTGGTCTTGCTGCTGTCCTTGAAGCAGCACACGCACAAGCAGCTGAAAATGAACGTGTAGCAGAGGAATTGGCAGCAAAAGACCCTGAATTCGCGCGACAACGCGAATCCGCATTAACCGGTAAAGAGCAGCAAACGACTAGGACAGCGCCTGCCTTCCATTCTCTGACTGCTGGGGAGACATCCGGAAGCCCTCGTCGAAAGCGGAGAGGTGAGCCAAAGAGTGGCTCAGATGGGTCAGAATATCTATTCTCAGACGGCGAAAGTGGAACTGACGGGGAGCCTCTGGGCATGAGTGATGGTAGACAAGACTCGACACCCCCCACACCCCATAGTAGACCACTTCGCAACACCACTGATGAACCGCCACCTGTCCCCGGCGAATTTTCCGATATAAACGATATATTTAATCAACTCTCTGCACAATTTGAACCCGAACCCGAACATGGGCACCCACACAGACTGCCGACGCCTGATTCGTCACCAGTCCTCTCTCATACTCGCCCAGGCAGCTCTCAGGCCCACACAAACACATCCCTACCACCCCTCTCAAGTTCCAACCTCTCACAACCGGCAGCCTCCACATCGTCTCTTCCTCCTGCTTCATCAACTGGGGCAAGCAAACGCAGCAAGAAGAATAAAGACAAAGACAAAGGCCCTCATGTTCACACCTGCGAACAAGAGCTGTGTCAAAAGACGTTCACTCGACGTAGCGACCTTGCTCGTCATATGCGGATTCACACAGGAGAACGCCCATTCGTCTGTAGCCATGCTGGTTGTGGTAAGACCTTCATTCAGGTAACTACATGCCATGCACTTGTGCTCCCATCGCTCACCTTCCTAAACAGCGCTCGGCGTTACATGTTCATTCGCGAGTGCACACAGGCGAGAAGCCTCATTGTTGTGAGTATCCGGGTTGTGGTAAAACGTTTGGCGATTCTAGTAGCCTTGCTCGACATCGAAGAACACATACGGGGAAAAGGCCTTATAAGTGTGAAGATCCCACATGCGAAAAGACCTTTACTCGACGTACAACGCTAACAACGCACATGAGAACCCACGACCCTCTCTGGGAACCCGACCCAAACATGTGCGAGTGGCGACCAAAAAACCATTCACCATACTTATTCTCTTCCCACATAGAAAATACAATTTTAAAGGAAAGAAACGCAAGGTAGTCGATGAGGACGATGATCATGAACTCGCCGAATCCGTGCGAACCATATCTGCCTTGTTCCACGCCGGAGCCAACACACTATTACCGGTAGCGAGCGGGCTTCCATCAACCGATTCATTGGACATGCGGGTGGCAACAATCAGTGCGGAAATTGCGGCAGCCATTGCTCAAGCACAATCACGGGTATACGGTGACGATGAAGATGAAGATGAAGAGGAGGGAGACTCGGGTTCCGGACAGGAAATGGGTGTGCCTGATATTATTGGACCAACCACGAGTGGTATTCGTGGCCTGGATGAGGATGAAGTTGGCATTTCAGAGGCTGAGGGACGTAGACCCCTTGGAATTGGTGACGAGGACGATGATAGTGATGCTTTTCCCGCACCACTAAGGACACGAAAAAGCAAGGATCTAATCCCTGTTGCTGGAATGAAAAGAAAACGATGACTCTGTGATGTGACCTTCTGTCCATTTGGTTTGCCTATATAATGTTGTATCTAATCCTTACACAGATAAACCATTGTGTAATATTGACTCTTGCCAGCCCTCGCACAGTTCAATGTTTCCAGAGCTCTCCGTGAACATGCCGGACCGCCTCAGCAGACGAAATAAGATCCGGAACACGTGACTCCACCGGCCCCTAAGTAAACGAGAAAGCACGTCTCAATCTTGCGATTAACCGAAAGGGAGTCCCACATTCCGTCGACCGTCTGATTCATCTCTCTCAACACATCTCTTCAAATTCCATGGCTCCAGAGGAAGCACCAAGCACTGATCTTATCACACTCACTCGGTACGCTATAGACACGATAAATCATGGCAATTAACAGCAAATTCTTACAGTCATGTCTTGCATGACCAAATGCGACTGGGTGCCGCGGCAACAGGCGATCTCACCTTGTTGCTGACAGCAATCCAAGTTACTTCCAAGTTCATCGCAACGAATGTCCGAAAGGCTCGCCTGATCAACCTGTGAGTCTGGAGTATCTCTGAGATCTCGACCAATGCATATGGATGTTGTCAGCGTTGGGCTAGCTGGTGAGACAAATGTTCAAGGAGAAGAGCAAAAGAAATTGGATGTATTGTCAAACGATATCATGGTTAATGCTCTCCGTGCCTCGGGCAAGACAGCCGTCCTCGTCTCAGAAGAGCTGGAGCATGCAATTATTATTGAGGAAAGGAACCGTGGAAAATATTGTGTGGTCTTCGACCCACTGGACGGGAGCAGCAACATCGATGCTGGAGTAAACATAGGAACCATTTTCGGGATATACAAAGTTGTGAGTAAATATCTCGGCCTCCACAAGAAATAGCTTACGCGGCTCGGGGATGAAAGAGATCCGAATCTACTGCAGCTGTCGAAGATGTTTTGCGTCCAGGTAGTGAAATGGTTGCTGCAGGTTACACGATGTATTTCCTTCCCCCTTGCTTCATAGTGCATTAACCAACTCAGATATAGGTATGGATCGTCCGCCAATCTGGTTCTATCCACTGGCTCCGGTGTCAATGGTTACACGCTAGATGCATCACTGGGAGAGTTCATTCTTACTCATCCGAACGTATGCGATCTATATTATGCTATACCTCGGGCTAATATTTCCTACCAGATACAAATTCCATCTCGGGGGAAGATATATTCCTTCAACGA
This sequence comes from Collybia sp. MG36, assembly GCA_003313185.1. Lineage (NCBI taxonomy): Eukaryota > Fungi > Basidiomycota > Agaricomycetes > Agaricales > Clitocybaceae > Collybia > Collybia sp. MG36. Next base: position 67,806 of record QGOG01000406.1, read on the forward strand.
AGGAAACTCCATGTATTTCCACGCCCCTGTCACGGCCTATCTAAAATCCATCAAGTACCCCGCGCCACCAAAATCCCCCTATAGTGCTCGCTACATTGGATCCATGGTTGCTGACGTCCATCGGACTCTCCTCTACGGGGGAATATTTGGCTACCCCAACGATAAAAAGAGCAAAAGTGGCAAGCTCCGACTCCTTTATGAGGCATTCCCGATGGCATTCCTTACCGAACAAGTCAGTCATCAATCTTTGTTCATGGCTGCCTGACTGCTTGATTCATTATTATCCAGGCTGGAGGGATCGCCACAACGGGAACTAAGCGTATTCTAGACATTGTTCCCACCGACATCCACGAGCGTTGCTCTGTGTTCCTTGGAAGCAAGGATGATGTCCAGGATTTGATGAAGTTTTATAAGGATGTCGTAGAATAAGGAAAGGGTTTTTCGATTGTACCAAGTATGCTAATCAATCAATCACAAATTGAATCAATTTCAGCCATTCTACAATCAGTTTGAACAATACTATACTATCAGTTCGGAGGGCCCTATTAGTACCCCACAGGTGATCTTCTAATTGGTAGTGTATAGTTTCCTTGCTCCTTGGCAGCTTGTTTGTCTTTGTTGCCCAGGGATGTTTTATCAAAATGGCAAACAGGCGATACTCAAGTCCACCACAGCCTGCAAGCCCACTGCATCCTCCTCTCAATATTACATAGGGATGGCCCTTCGAATAAAGCTTCCTGCGAAAACATTGGACACCGATGTGGTATTGTGCTAAATTTATTGAAAATGCCGCAGAATTCATGCAAGTACATAGCTTTCAGAACCTGCTCAGCGGAGAGTAACTAAACGTCGCTTAACAATCAATTCGGATGATGAGGATGAGCAGAACCATTCAGGAAATGAGAGCCCTCAATCTACTCGGGGAGCATCAAAACGGTCAAGAATGAGGCGTTCACATACCGCGGAATCTTATGATGACGAGTTTGGCGACACGAATATTGACCAGAGGACTTCACCGCCTCCTAATTCACGGGCGTCCTCATCCACCATACGGATGGCCTCGAGCTTGAAGAGAAAGGCGCAGCCAGATAATTTATCCTCAACAAAGAAGAAACGCGTTGAAGGGTCAGAAGATGACTATTCTGACGAAGATGTTGATATTTCAACCACTATGGAGGAAGAGGAGGAGTCATATGCTGAGAAGAGAAGAGGAAATAAACGAGCTGGTAGAGCAAAATCCAGCAAGGCAATTGTAGGTGGAACCAAGCCCAGCCGAGGAAAGCCAAAACAGAATCTCGCGGAGTCGGACGAGCGGAAATCTAATCGTTCTCTCGATGCGACTTCTGCTACTGGCACCAAGCGTTCGCGTCCCAGACTGGCTGACGAGTCCGTGGTTGATGTTGTCGGCGATGACCACGATTCCATGCTCGAGGGTCCTGCACAACCTAAGGAAGTTACACCACCGCCACCACCACCCGCAAAGAAGCGCAAGCTTCCAACTATCAAGAAGAATAAACTCCCTGGCCCTACTGGACCTGTGACTCCCATCACCAGCATTGTAAAGTCTGCTCTTCCACCATCCCAAACAGCAACAGCCGACAGTACACTATTGACCACAACCTCAGCTCGCAAACCGGCAGCCACAGCTGGCAATGCTGATTTCGACCTCCGTAACGCGTCGGTTTATGCAGAACTTTTCAAAACTGTATGTGGATGGAAACGTAGTCGCTTCACGCGCACTGATGCTTCTACTATCACCAGGCCGGTGGAAGCACTCCACGGTCGGGGTTAAATCGGCGGGAGAAGGACGAGGAAAGGCGCAAAGAGCTGAACAAGATGCGTGACGAGGCACGAGCTAAACGAGCACTCGAGGAGGTGGGTTATGTTACCAATGTCCATGTGTTCTTGATCATCATGGTATTACGTCTTCCGTAGGTGCCAGCATTTGATCTTCAAGGACAAACAGAAAGAATTGCGCGCTTCGAAGAGAAATTGCGGAACACACAAAGTTCTGCACTGTACCCCAACTTCTTGGCCGCGAAATGGAGAGAACAGTGGGAAAAGGAAAGGAGGAAAAAGAGGGAATCGGAGTGGGCAGAAGCTGGTGATTGGAATGGAACTAAAGTTAGAGGCGGAACAGATGAAAGACAGAAGACATAGGTCCCAGATGACACTGACTATCTCTTTGTAGCGGCCCGCGCATGCACCCTGGACAGACGGACGGACAGGCAGTTGTCGGGGTTGTGTTGCCAGTGGTGGTTCAAATGATGGGATCAAGGTGGATTGATTATACTTCTGACAACAGTATCAATTTGGTCAAAACAATCATCAAACCACGTCGGATTTTTTAGTCCAGCGGCTGCATCAGCTGAGGGCGCAACCGTCATGTGGTTGAATCTTCCTTCAAGCGTGTCTTGAGGCAATAGCACTTCTAGAGATGAACGCGCGCGGTGCATGACATCTCCATATGCTTTCAGGTGGGATTGGAGATCATCCATATTCTGAGAACCATATACTGTGGATATGAGATCGTCGGAAGCTATGAGGATTCCGGAAGAAAGTGCTGGGAGAGTGTCGATATATCTGGACGATGGCGCTGTGGACGACGATGATGGGGACGACGCAACAACAGTGAAGGTGATACGAAAACGCTTGTGTAACCGGGTGGTAAGTCGGACAACGTCAAGGATCTGACATAACATCAGACCTGTTAGTAGCAATAAAACTGGAGTGAACTAATCGACCTTTTTGGCGCGCTCTATCTCCTCGTCAGTCATTTCTGGGGCAGTAAGACCAAGTTCGTCCCATCCGTCATCGCTTTGATCATCATCAGCCAACTGAACATCTTCAAGAGTCTCTTCCATTTCCTTCAAGCCGTCATCTAAAGCAGCCTGGTTCTGTCTCCATATTTTTGTAACCGCCAGTAGGTTGTCCTTTGATAATCCATCGGGGCTACTTGCCTGATCTATCAGATGATGGACCGCACCGGTCCTCACCATGTACTCATCCCCACCTTGGCCGGTGCTTTCACGTTTATCCTGTGCCTCCACCGTCAAAAATGTCTGCACAAAAGCCACCAACGACTCGATGATGACTCGGGAGGTGGTCACGATTTCTCGCCGCAGGGTCAGCCCATGAGGTTCACCGAAGAGGTGAACACAGTGGGATAGGGCGGTTACATGTGCCGATATATCGTTCAGCGGTGAAATGGACGCCCTGTACTCTGGTGATGAAGGCTTCAATGCCAACGCAACCTTTGTGGTTGAACTACGAAGGAGTGCAAACAACGAGAGCAGATCCTTCTGCAGGACGGCAAGATCAGTCATGGTTTTGGTTGGAGGCTCTGATATTTTCAGCAGAGCAGTACGGCAGCTTTCTGCAGCTAATGTTAGAGATAATATTGCTAGGATTACAGTGTTAGATCCAACTGCCTACTCAGTACTCTGTACTCACCCTTCTGTCTTTCGGACATTTTGATTTTGTTCTTCAAGAATCAAGATTGATAAAAGTTTGAGTCATAGACGCAAGCAGTGGCACGTGCTCGGCCCATTTTCTACATAACCACCAGCTGCAGTGGCCAACACCGAACACTCGCCCACAAGCTTCCATCTCCGTTGCAAGCCTGCGGTCGGGAGATGCTTAGACCACACCTGGTAGGTTCTGGTTTCTATCTCATTCACAGAATTCATCCTAGTTAGTTAGCGGGTATCTTACGCGTCTCAGCACACCTGACAGAGTGTCCTCTAAAACCGCCACACCATTTCCCAACTCGACATCTATCAACGACCAATATATCTCATACTCTCACCAAATCCCTCATACGTCTAAATACACCATCGAAAATACATCCAATAGTAACACCCCCCCAGCCGACAGTTCGTTTCCTTTCTCTGGGGTCCATATTTTCGCGCCCAAAACCTGCGCCTGCGCCAACGCCCCTGCTTGTTGCTCACATAACTAGACTGGAAGCAGAGGCAAATGTGCAGCCACACGATGTTTCGAAGCAATTGGTTCTATTTCAGGCCCTTTTAGACACCAAACTGAAATCCTCTCTTGATTTGGTCATTACACGTTGGGAGAGAATGTGCGAGTTTGTAAGTCTACCCATACCGTCCCATCACTACCTAAAGCGTTCTATCAGGATCCTAAATCTCCTGTTCTTCAATCCACACAAGCATTCCAAATATATCTTCACTGCCTGGTTAACACCGGTCAGAGGACGGCTGTTGACCCCGCCGTTCGTCGACGTGATACCATACTGGCTTCGACCGGAAATCTGGTCAATAGCCCTACCACAACTAGCGGAAACGGGGATGGTGCCGATACTCCTTCGCCTGTGGAGGCCTCTCCTACCCCGATCATCACAAACATCGGAAGCCCACCCCCACCCACCAGTCAACAAATTGCCCAGGCAGTGCTGTCTGGCCAATCTGACCCAGTTTCTTCCCCAATAGGGACTCCTGCCCCGGATCTTGCCAAGTTGGCAGGGGGGTTGGAATCCGCAACTGGTAATCCAGTAAATCCGATACAGGTTTCTATCGTCGAACGTAAGTTTCCTTGCTTTACATGTCTTATTGAGCCATAATATCTCGCAGGCAAAGGCGCTTGGGTACCACGCATCATCAGATTTGTTAGTTTGACCCTCGTCAGCTCTTTCTGCAAGTCACTACCGGATTTACAACCTATCACAGTGCTAACATTGATACATCTCTAGTCTTCCTAGTTATACTATCTGTCTTCTTTGAAAATACTGGTTTCATGAAGGCTGGGCCCAGGCAGTCGCAGTTTGAGCCAGCAGAAGGTAAAACCGTGAAATTTAGCGATGTCCACGGCGTTGATGAGGCTAAGGATGTGGGTAGAATGAATCCTCCCTCTACTGATATTCATGTTTTATGATAAACTCTAGGAGCTCCAAGATGTTGTTGCCTTTTTGAAGGACCCTACTGCATTTGCCTCTCTAGGCGGTAAATTGCCTAAAGGTGTCCTACTCACAGGGTGCTTTATGATTTCAGGAATACTCCACAATCAAATTAACTCAACTCTCTAGCTCCCCGGGAACAGGAAAAACAATGTTGGCTCGGGCAGTGGCTGGTGAAGCTGGTGTCCCGTTCTTTTTTGCCTCCGGGTTAGTGCCATTGGATGGCGTATCAACTACACGATTGACATTTGTGATAGCTCAGACTTTGAAGAAATGTTTGTTGGTGTTGGCGCCAAACGCGTTCGGGAATTGTTCGCAGCTGCAAGGAAAAAGGAGCCTGCTATTATTTTCATTGATGAACTCGACGCTGTTGGTGGGAAACGGAGCAGTCGTGATCAACAATATATGAAACAGACCCTCAATCAACTCCTTGTTGAAATGGATGGCTTCCAACAAAGCGAGGGGGTCATTGTCATCGCGGCGACCAACTTTCCCGAGAGTCTCGATCAGTGAGTCAGGCCATGTTTTTGAAGTCATCCAGGACTCAGGCCTAGTTGATTGATAGGGCCCTTGTCCGACCTGGCCGGTTTGATAGGGTTATTGCAGTGCCTCTGCCAGACGTTCGCGGCCGTGTTCAAATCTTGCAGCATCACATGCGTGGTGTCACCACTGGCAATGGTAAAACCATTCGGGCATTCCAATTGGTTCAGGAACTCGCGGAATTCACGGATGTCTAACAGATGTTGATCCCAAAGTTCTCGCCCGTGGTACACCGGGTTTCTCGGGTGCTGATCTCCAAAATATGGTGAAGTAAGTCATCTGGCTCTAATCATGGCTTCTATTCCCATGCTCAAGTTTCCTAGCCAAGCAGCCATCCAAGCATCAAAAGAGAAGGCAAATGAAGTGACGCTCAAACATTTTGAATGGGCCAAGGTACTTGAAACTCTTTAAACTAGCTGAATTAATGTGCATATTTCATCAGGATCGTATTTTGATGGGTGCTGAACGCAAGAGCCAATATATCGACCATAAAGCGAAGCTAGCAACAGCGTATCACGAGGTGACTTTCTGTATAAAATTTATAGAATATGCGCCTGAATTAAATTCCACTAGGGTGGCCACGCACTTGTAGCGTTGTACACTGATGGAGCAATGCCACTACACAAAGTGACATGTGTTCCTCGCGGACATGCTCTCGGTTATGTAGAACGATTCCCCCTGTCATCTCAAGGACAATCCCTAAATCTAGTCTCCAGACATCCCTCTTGCCTGAAGGCGATCGCACTTCTGTCAGCCTCAAAGAGTACCTTGCAGGGATCGATGTTTCTATGGGTGGACGCGTTGCTGAAGAATTAAGTAATTCATCCGCACAGCCCGCCTTGATCATAATCCTTCTGACATACAACCCCCTCCCTCCCGGTAGTCTACGGACCTGAGAATGTCACAAGTGGAGCCAGCTCGGATATCAGAAGCGCCACTCGGACAGCACAATCTATGGTAAAGGTTAGCATTTTTCTCAGCTGCACTACTTGTTTTTATAACTCAAATGGGGCTAGCATTGGGGATTTTCAAAATTGGGACCTATCTTTTATGACGATAGAGATGAATTATTGAGTCCCAAAAGGAAGGAGGAGATTGAGGAAGAGGTTACACGGTGTGTTGATTAATTATCGCTCCTGGGAACCGAACTGACACTCATGTGTTGATAGGATTGTTAAAAGTGGCGAAGCTCGTGCAACCGCTCTGCTGACCTCTAAACTAGACGAATTACATCGAGTAAGTCATGTCACCCCCACCCATCAGGAACCGGCCAACCTGATCATCGTCTAGTTGGCACAAGCACTCGTAGAGCATGAAACATTGGACTCGGATGAGGTGCGAAAAGTGGTGAAAGGAGAATCCATACGGGGTATCACAGAAATTCTAGAAGATGAGCTATCAGCAAAGGCAGAGGTATAGTGCCCGGTTTTACAAAATGATAGCCTAATTACCCCCAAACACTCTAATGGGAGCCTTGCATACAGTTATACTAGTATCTATTGATGGACGCTCAACTGTGTCCGACGTGAATAGATTACATACTCGCGCCAGAAGGTCTGTTGTTGACGCCACGAAGCCGATGGCACCAATACATCACCACACTTCATTGACACAAGCAAACGCTCAGAAGACCGGAGGGAAAACCCGAGTGGCGGGGAGTGCCACGATAGACATCCAAAATCTATCATCCCTGCATGAGAATATATGTAGCTCAGAGCAGCGCTTTACCAGCCGTGGCCAAGTTGCCTCTAATAGGCCGCTTCAGTTGTTGTACGGCAGGAATGTTAGTTGACGGGTCGTGTGAGATTTCAGCTTTCGAAATGAAATCATTCACCTATTATGACATTTTGTAACAGCGGACCAGTTACAAGAGTTAACCTCCGCGAACCGTGGGTTTTACGTGTGGCCTGACCGACCAAAAACCATTAGAGAAAACCAATGTTCGAATCAGATCTGGTTTGGATCTGATCAAGTCAATGACGCTAAATCTCGATGAATCTAGTGATCCTCTCAAGCGGAACTTACCACCCGGCTCTTTGCAGGCCAGTGACCTCTGGCATGCCATAAACAATCATTTATCGCCAAGGGCGGATTTTCGATAGCACGATTGGAACACACACGCTGACCACCTGAAGCTTACAGACCTAAAAAACCACATTCGGGCCGTGAATCATGTCGACCTTAAAAAGGATCTCGTATATTCGACGTCGTCTTCTGCAGTTCATTCACCCCCTCCTCGTCCCTCATATCCTTCAAGATCTTGTGAGTAACATCTCTGGACTCAGCGGCACCAAGACGAATCTCTGATATGCTTCGTGGTTTGCAGCCAGATTGGACTCGGGCAGATTCGATTCACGATCAAGCATCCCTCTTCCTTACTTCCGCCGACGAGAGCAGTGAGGAATTATGAATAAATAAATCCGCGAGGTACATGGCTGAAATAGACTGGTTCTGTCACAGATGTGTCATCGAAAACTCAGATTCACAAAATCAACAGTCTGTACTCATCTCACCTACATAGGCGACACAAAGGTGGACTGCACGTCCACCAACTGTTATTTGAGTGCCGTGCACCCTCCCAACTGTGGCTCCGCACGGTCCCCGTGTTATTGCCGGCGGTATTTTGAACAACCCGAACGGATTATTGACGAGGTCAGTTGCTCGTATTATAAAAGGTTATTCATATTTCCAATATATATTACAGGTCGGTGGTAGCTGTTCGGAGTGTAACCAGTGAGTGATCATAGAGCTGCTCGACCACAAGCACTTCCCAATGGTATAGGAGGACCTAGACGTCCAGCTCGAATTCTGCCAACATACGATCACTTATGCCATCCCCATATTCGTCTTCTTCATCGTTTATACCCTCAGCTTGCTGATCTAATAGAAGGCTTTTCTGTTTTGCTTGGGCTTTCTCTATATCCTCTAATGTCCATAAGGATATACCCGTTTGGTTTTCATTCGGATTTTGTGATATTGTTCGCATGAATAGTTTGGAGAGGGTCAAGGCCATATCGGTTGAGAGATTGGAGGCAGTCTCTGTGATGTATTGGTTGATCCAGCGAGGAAGCTTGGCGCGTTTATCAGCGCGGGCGAACCGCTTGCGATATATGAAAGCTCAATGATGAACCATTCGGCAATTACGATGCGACTAACCTTGTCCGCAAAAACCATCAGCCCCCAGTCGGTTTTACCCCGCAAAACACGACCAACGCATTGAGCAGCGTTTCTCATCGCATCGAACCCCAGAAATTCTGATTCGCGGATTCGGTACGCGTCCCGAAGATATTCCAGCCGGGCTTTGAGTATACGGCTCTCGGTATATTGATACGGAACGCTGATGAAAACGTTATGTGTCAGGACGATTAGCCTGGAGGAATTCCATACCCAAACATAATCACAGCCCTGCCGTAATTATGATCAAAATCGATTCCTTCGGACACCTTTCCCCGGGCTACAGACAGAAGGACTGCACCGCGGCCATTGTCACAAGCCTGTAAGTGATCCTTTTGGATATTGATGCATAACCTCCTGGGCAAAATACTCACCCGCCGATAATTTTCGAGGGCTATGCTGGTCTCATTTGCGTCGGGAGTTTCCACGAATATAAGTTTATTTTTCCACACTTCATTAAGAATACCCTGGGAATATGTCATTTGCAGGTACATAGCATTGTATCATGAAGCTTTCACTGACCATATCGTTCCATGCAGCCACAATGGATTCCATATAGAGGTAGCTCGGGAAGAATGCCACAATCCCATCTGGGACGATCTTGCTGTATTCGATAAGAATGCTTCCGAAATTGCGAACGACAGCTGGGTCATTTCTGACTTCGAACCGTGAGCTGATTGCCACTTGATCACTGCCCCGAGTGATCACCTGGATTTGCGTGAGTTTTTACAAATCACGATCGGAATATTGCATACCAATGGCAGGAAGGCGTTCCGGGTCAGTGTCATAGGGTAAGTTTCTTGAACAACGGGAGTAAACTGAAGCATTTTTGGGTACATATCCAACGGAGAGAGAGTTCCAGATGTGATGACCACACTGCTGAATCTTTCAAATACTGGCTTAATAGCCAGTGAAGGGTCGAGACACCTGTATAAATTGTGAGATGTTGATTGAGTGTGTAATGTTGCGTCATGGACCAACGTGAAGTGAAAAACTGGATTTGGGACGGTTGCATTCTCGGTTTCAAACGGCTCCAATATTAGCAGAAAGCCTATCGAAAGCTTGAGTGACCTGGTGGTTTTGTGTCATTTATTGGTTCACCTTTTTCATATGTTGCGACCAGTGTAGCAAAGCTAGCCACTTTATTTAGTGCTGAATGTTCATCCAAACGACTGATTTCGAGGGTGCGAATAAGTGATTGTAACCGTTCAGCGCAGAACCTACACAAAATAAATCAACTGCTGCCACATTGAACCGGATTACAGACCTTAGTGGCCGCCGTTCGATATATGTAATATCCTTCAAGTGCTGAAGGAATGATAGCGGCGTCTCTGCGACGACATGTAGTACACGCATCCGCGTCTGAATGAATGAGTCGTCGTCCTGATTATGGAAGAGGGTGGCTACCTTGAGATATTCCACGAAACGCTTCAGAAATGCGATGAAGTGCTCAGCCTTCCTGATATTCCCGGGAATTGCTTCTTGGAGGAGGTCATCAGGAAGCACTGATGGTCTCGTGTCAAAGGTGTAGCATCCAGGTGTTTTCTGTGCTCACATGGGTTTGCCACAGAGTCATCAGTGTCATTGGCCACGCGAGTGTCTTGGAGGCCTTCGACGAGTTTTGCATACTCATCTTGCAACTTCACCGCATCCGAGGTCTTGATACTATGCGAGTATCAGCTACTGGTGGTGCCCTCGAAGGGGTTCGGATTTACTCATCAAGTTTGTCACCCAATTTACCGATACTCCGAGCCGCTGAGTCAAGCATCGGACGGGTGAGATCAATGCTCAGAGATTCGATACATACATTATCTGACAACTTGTTCAAGGTTTGAACGAAAGGTAGAAAGCAATGTGCCTTGCCTATATTGTGGGCCTCGTCAAATACGACAATGGCATCCTTAGACATTTCTTTGGACACTTGTTCTGCAACTTTTGGATCAAGGAGATAATGAAATGAGTAGATGATGATATCAACAAATGGCATCTAAAGGATCGAAGAATTAGTAGATATCGGGGGGGGGGGGGGTCGAGAAAGTAGTATACCATTCTCCGTATCGTGTAGTATGGGCAGACACCGTTGTCGCGACCGTGCTGGAGAACGTCTGCCAGTGTCCATATCCCAGGAGGAAGAAGGCTCCCGGGTTCCAGTTTATTCAAATTCTAGCTGGAATCAATTTTACTGAGCGAATTAGCCTGGCCTTGCAGATACCTCATGCCAGTCACATAAATCGACGGACCCGGGGTCATTTCGCCCCTTCTCACATACCACCGAGTTCGTCAGATCTCTGCATCGTGCGTCCACAACTTTCCCTTTCTTCTCCTTTGAAACCTGAGCATGACTTCAGCATGGGTTGGGAGCTCGCAGAGGTATGCATACCTCGGGATGTATACACAGGTTTTTACGACTGGATAAACCTACTCCCATGAAATTCCGTTCCTTCTCCTTGAGCTCTTCTGTTTCAGCGCATGAGACGCGGTATGTCATTAGTCTTTTGAGTTCTGCTAATGCTTTTTCGATCTCTGGGACCGTTCGCGAGCAATAGATGAGCTTGCGGCGGGTCGGATAAAACTGGCTTACGAGTCAATCAATGGTATAAGCACAAGGAGGGTGCGGCAGACCTGCTGGTATGAAACAATTAACGATAGTAGCGAAACTGTTTTGCCTGTTCCAGAAGGCATTTCGAGGACACAATGTCCCTATTTTACAAATATAAGATTCATCTTTGAGCCTGGAGGAGACAACGCATATCCACCGTGGCATCCAGCGTCCGTTTGAGATCGCACATGTACGCGTATTGCTCTGGCAAAGGGCTGCATGAGACAACAGTGAAATATGTACGGCCTAGCAGAGGATGCAAACCAGGATATATACGATCATATGGGAAGACAATCTATAGGTTATTAGATTACCGAGTTGTGTAAAAGCAAAGGCTTACGGGCAAATTGTCGATATAGAATTTCATCGTTTCACTTATGGAGTACCACCAGGGTGAATAGTAACTGTTAGCACCACATCAAGTCTGTCACACCACGCGCGCGATTGGTCACAACATCTATCCAGTGACAATAGCTACAACAAACAACAAACAATGTGACAAATTATAAAAGAACAGCCGCGATTCTGGTCAACAGTTCCTGACTACGACAACGTCCACTGGATTAGTCCAATTAGGAATCAGGAGCTATTTGTTGAGCAGCTTGTTGCAGGGCAGACACAACGTCCGGTTGCCTAAAATCGGATGAATAACACTGATCATAAGGGAAATATTTTTAGTGACCCACCCGATACCTTCAATCGAGTATCCATCGTTGGGAGAGACTCCGGAGGTATCTTGCACAGGACCCACCCCGCTGTCCGTGTTTAGCGGGGCAACCGCCGTTCCCGGTTGGGCCGTCAAATTTGTCTGTCCCCACTGAAAACGCGTCAACCAAAATGGGGGAAAATTGAATAGGGCCGCACTTGATAGAGAATGAGGCCATCAATACCGCCCAGAATTCCAGCTGGAATTTACATATATTATGCACTACTCTCTTGTGACGTTGTGGTATATCTTTCTTACCGGAGATCCATTGCTGATAGGCATCATCACGTTGTGCGTCTGTCACGCCGAAGGGTACCGTGTTTGGGTTCGTGGTAGCTTTCATAGCGGATGTAAGCACCCTGACGTTCAACTTATCTAGGAAGAACTTACTATTGTCTGGAGCGAAAGGTGCCACCGATGAATTGAACGGTACGAAGGATGGCGCGTTGCCTTGTGTTACCAGACCGAATCCTGTGAGTGATATAGGCTTTCCAAACCTGTCAAAATCCTCTTTAGTAAGTAATTCGAATGCGGCGAAACCTGCGACTGACGCCTGGGCCGTGTTGACTTGTCGGGTAATCCATTCCAAACCTTCTTGAACAGTGTTATTGAAAGGCGATAAATCCGGAGAATCCAACCCATATGAATTTTGATCAGGGAACAATTGAAAAGTGCTATAGTCGATTGAGGGGATGCTGAGTATGTCTTCACTGTCGACACCATGAGCTCCATCAAAAGCGGGGCCAATACCAATATCATCTTCAGGGTTCTGTCTTCTAGTCGCTGGATTGGCAATATTAGAAGGCTCGACGGGGAAAGAAATAGTACATGACTGCTCACGCGTAGAAACCCAACGGCCTCTGACTCTGACCCCGCCCTTGGCTGTTGATGGCTGACTCAAAGCGCGCCATTTCTTACGGTACAACTTGCGCTCATTCAGGAGTTTTGCTTTAGTTAACGGCTCGGGAAGCTTTCGGCGACGAACGCCGGGCACCGGGGAGGTCTGCGGCGGAGGTGCTGTTGGGGGGGGGAAGTTGAAGAACTTTTTTGGGCAGCTGGCGCAAAAAAATCCCTGATTACTGAGAAATCCATGGTGACATTAGGTTGGGTGACTGTCTCGGGAATCGTAGCATACCCAGAGGAGATGAGATGATTTTTGTCAATGCTACTAATATGGTCAGCCACGATAGAGTGCCACATAGTGACGTCCTGTGTTGCGCATGATGGGGCTGGCAGTGATGAATTGCATCTGTGATGGCTAGTTAATGTGGGGAGATTGAGCAGATGACAAAGAGCGACCTTGGATCATTGGCAAGCTCCCTAAATTTGAGGGAACATTAGCCATAGAACTTATTCCAAAGAAATTGGTGGAAGAAGCATACCATCCAAAAACAGCAGGACTATTCACGTAACGCGTTACGACTGCATCAGTATAATTCAAAAACGCGCTGATAATTGTCGCATTGACATAGAATTGATCGTGTTCACGCGATTCGCCAATCTGGCGAACATATAGGTCCATCCCACCTGGATTGGGGTGCATGAAAGGGGGGAGTTTGTAAGTGAGTCGCAAACACGAACCGTAATCATTACTCAAAGTATTCCGCGGGAGGGAATTATTTGTATCTGGGGTAACATCGCGAGGCGAGAGACCGAAAGCGCCAACGGTATCCGTCAGATTTAAGCCGTCATCAAGCGGGCGGGGGTTCCAATTGTTCGTCAACACCAACTGCAGATACATTCCATGTTTTTCCGCAAGCTCCACGACTTTGTCTAAGCGAGGGAGGCCATTGGTGCCATTATTAATTGTTGTGGTACCATTCGCAATCAGTTGGAACCAAGTGCCGTTTTCGGGGACGGAATCCACGTCTGATTACAAGTTGAATAAGGTATCTGAAAGTGAAGCGCACAGCTGACCATTAAACGCCCATGTTCGGACGACTCGAATTCCACTTGCTGACATGTTTACCAGAGTGTTCTCAATGTCCTCATCGCTATTGAGGGCATGGAGCCAGTACGCGTTCGCTCCGATAAACTTGAAAGCACTCGAGGCGGATTGTATTATAATTGAGTTAAGGGACGGCTGATTTGTGAATTACCTTCCGTTCACCGTAAAGTGATTGCCTGCCGTGCTAACAAACTGAGGAGAGGGTGGATCCCGCTTGACTGCCGCAAACACCAGAAGGGCGCTGGACAGGATTTGCCAAAGGAGAGTGTAGTGCATGACGGCGCCTATCTCTAGGGAGATGAGAAGGGGGCGGAAAGATCATTCATGGATTGAGGAAGGTATAAGTATGCCGTATATCACCCGGTTGCTTTCAAATGCGCGTCTGTCTGGAAGACAGGACCATGCAGATAATCAAGAAAAGCGGCCGCGATTTGTTTGTGTCAACAGTATTTGTCTCACAGTCTACATCACGAAGGGCGATTGAGGGAGCGCGTGTGCTAAAAGAGGTAGAAAGGATGTCAGAAATGAATAAAAGACGAGAGGAACGTAATTGTTGGTGGGAAAATTCAAGCCCATACTTGGTTGACAAGTGCTATAAATGATCATCAATCTATCAATATTACATAAGTAATGGCTCACAAGTTCAATCTCCGAGTGCCCATCACCCACATCCCATCACAGTCTGCTATGCTCAAGCGTTTGCCTCAGCGTCCATTATTCGCGAAAATATCCTTTAGAACATATAGCCAATCCAAGAAAACACCGTGGAGAGAAGACCTGACAGCGACACCATCTGTCTTTGTTGAAGATAGTTTTGCTAAACACACCGTCTTCGTTCTCAATGTCGCCAGGCGTGTGATCAAGTTCTCCTTCGTAGGGTTCATTACACTGGCCACTTCCGTGGCAGTGGGATACGAAGCCATGCACATGTGGGTGGAAAATATTGAACTCGCCCCCGAAGATAACGCCGACGTCAAAAAGTGGCAGTGGGACCTTGAGACAGAAAGGTGGTCTGGGCGGCATGCGAGAGGTGGAACCGATCCTGCACTCGGGTTCAAGGGCAGACACATCGTTCGAGCGGCGTGGATGTCGCAAAACTGGGGAGTTGGTTACAGCACTGCGGTAATTGGCTCCAAGAGCACTGATGGAGATGGACTTCCTGGTCCAGCCGGTCTCAACGTTATCGACGCTCGATTGCAGCGGACGGAAGACTTTCTCAGCTCTGCAATCAGTATGGCAGAACATGGCCCCACCGCTCCCAAACTTCACCCGGATACACTCCCCGCCTTGACCATCCGCCATGCTTCCGTGCTCGAACGGTTGGGCTCACATTTCTTGTCGAAAGCTAAAGAAGAATATGAGCGTGTATGGGCCTCCCTACCCAAGGGGGATGTTGTTGCACCTCGGCTGG
>QGOG01000408.1:0-31017 GCA_003313185.1 Collybia sp. MG36
TTGCAATAGACCTTTCCCTGGTCACCCTGGCAGCATTGGAAGCCCTGGCAGCCCTACTTCTCTCTAGGGAACCCTAGGGAGAACTAGGGGAAAACTGGATTTTCCTGATGTATCCTCGGGCTGCGGCCCCCTGTAGCGCAGAGCTTTCCCGAGCCCCGCCTCGGATGACAATTACACACATTTATCAAAACCTGGATTTTATGAACATATCGACGTACTTACACACCACTCTCGTGAATTCGGGACTGGCTAAGGGGGCTCATGGCCATCAAGGAGGAAGCATTAGGTAGTATGGATAGGAAAGCGTGATGCTTTCAAATCGACGCTCAGGTGGTCCATGGCGTCAAAATATCCCAACACCTGGTAGCAGGGCTGGGGACTCACACAAAAAATGGGCGCCTCTAATCCGAACCGACTGTAACTCGCCCCACCACCTACCGCTCAACCGCAGGCGCTGCAAAATAACTCGTCGTGTTGGTAACCGCGTATGTGTATGTAGGCTGCGAGGTGATTTGTAACTTCTGACCACCGTTTTGAATAGGCTAGCTGCTCTTCGTCGTCATCATGCAAGCCGGTCGACAATATTCCGCGCAACTTGGGAAAGACCCCCGACAGATATGCGGCTGCCCAAGGAACAGAAGATGAATTGATTGGCGACTGATCAACTGTGATGAAATTGACGCGGGAGGTGGAGGGGTTGGAACCCAAGTCGATATGGTTGAAACACGAGTGGGTTGCATTGAGGTTGACTGTGAAGGAATCCAAGTCTGGGCAGAGCTCTGCCAGAGGAGCAAGCCCTTGCAGGGTGAGTCGCTGTTGCTCGAGTGGCCAGCGCATCTCGATGGCTCCAATATCCAAATAATGTAAGTGTGGCCAAGCAGTCGCCATTTCACGTAAGAAGGCGTCATCAACGTTGAACCCAAAGCGTGTAACAAGATGCACATATGTAAGATTGGTGAATAACAACAGTGGCTGGAGCTGATCTGTTGTCCCCGGAGCCCCCCAATCATCTGAGTTTGTGGTGCGAACGGTCCTGAGGGTGGTCTTGTTGCACGACTCAGCCAATGTAGAAAATAGATCGTGCCAATCTGACGTGGATGCTTCATAAAGATCGAATGTGAATTCGTTAAGGGGACAGTTTGTGGCGGCCCTCAATAGATTGATGCAAAGTGTGAGGGTGTTTGCCCTTACGGATAACCCCCGCAAGACCGGAAAAATAGGCTGACCAGGTGTAGGTGAGAAGACATCCCCGAACTTGCTATCCGCTTGAGTGAGCTCTAGGCGGAGCAGGTGAGGGAGAGTGGCAACGACTCGGAGGGATTCCTCGGGGAGATGGGGAACGTTGAGCGATTGGAGCTGGATCCATCCAGGCAGAATATGATTCATCTGGCGTCCTATGTCAGGGTTGTATTCCGTGGACAGGCAGAACTCGAGTAGGGTAGGATATTTCTTGCCAAGCATAGGGAGCAGAGATGTCTGAGCGGGATCACTATCCATGCTCAGTTCTATCTTGCGGATTTGTGATCCTAGGAGGATATCGATATTCGAGAGTCCCCCCCACTCCTCGAATTGCCTCAACTTGACCAAATTTGGGAAAACAGGCTGACCATGGAAAGCGTGATTCAAAGCCCGAGAAATATCAAATGGAATTCCAATACTCCGATCCCAAAAGACCCGGACGCGGTGAGCGTAGATCTGGAAGCGTTCCAGATCGGCGGGAGTGACTCTGGCCAGTACAGCATCCTCCTATGCGTCGGTCAATTGATTGATGTAATTGTATATAGCGCTCGACCTACAATTCCATTACGAGTTAATGGGGCGGTCCAAATATCAGAAGGTAAGCAACTGAGAAGGGAAAAAAGGTTCGGAATGGTGTGCCAGAGCTGGTCCATGGAGGCATCGAAGAAATGACGGCATGCAAGGCCTAGAGGCAACAGATCACGACTGGGATAAGTACCGACGCCCATGCATATGATTTGTAAAACCTCTTGAATGAGAAGGCATCGATGCATGCAGAAATCTGACCCCGCGGTTAACTGTGATAGTGCGGATTGAAGCCACAGCCGCTGGTGTGGATCATGTGTGTTTGTGCTGGTGTATCAATGGAATGATGGATCAGCTTTGACGTTCAACGTTCTCAATACCAGAACTGCCGACCCGACAGAGATCCAGATCTCGGAGGATGAACTCCTTGAGCCCGCCCCAAATGATCACCCGCAAGACGAGACCTACACGTACATATGAGGAGGATTTCCGGGATTCCCTGTACAAGAAATGATATAACAGAATACTATGACAGGCCGACTCGGTGCTTCTCAATTCGATTTTGGGGCTTGGGCGACAATGTCAGGGTGTTTTTCAGGTTAGCAAGCCACTCTCATTTCCATCCGAGCTCACGAACGCCCGCTAGTGAGGAGCTGACTATCTCTCATTAGGACCCCATTGTCCTAATTAAAATTTTCTTCTACTGGCAGTTTGGACCCCGTGATACCCGTTTGCTCAACGCTCGGCAACTAGCACGCCGGGGGAAGACTTGTTGGCGTACTCGAAGGTGGTTACAGCGACCGCACCTCGATCAGCAGGTCCATAGCACACCTTGTCGGATTATCTGGCGGCAAGTTCGGTGGATCATGGGTTCGGAACCTTGTCAAGGTGAGGCCCCCGTTAATGCGTCACCCACCTGCCAACTTACGGTTGGAGTCTGGCTCGAGAAGGCAGGGGGATGGCATTTGTGACTGCAGAATAGTAGGCGACGCGTGGCTTGAAGATAGCCCTGGATAGCAGCGCAGCCGTTCCACCCCAAGCAATACTAACGACACTCCCTCGATGAGCCTATGGGACATCCTAACGTGTCTCGAGACCTCTCCCACCAGTTACAGGCAGGCGTTGAGGCAGAGGTCCTTGAGATTTATAACATTTTTTCCCCTCGCATGCTTCCGCACCCGGCGTGACAACTGGGTCAACCCAGTGTTCGGTGGAATTATCTTCGATTTTGGTAACAGGATAATGGATTCAAGTGTCTGATCTTATGCACAAAACTCAGCAATATCCTGCACGTCTGTATCCGGCTTTTTTCATTTTCCGTTCTTGCTCATTCCCCTCACAGGGTCTGCTCGCTGACCCCCCAGAAATCCAGTTTGAGTTGGAGCGCCTTCGATGCCACGCCCGCCCTTCTGTGGTGATGTTCGCCTCCCCAACACGTGCGGGTCGAAGCATACACTCGGCTGTTCATGGATGGTATCGACAGGATACTCCTGAACAACACGGGGCCACGCCCGAATGGACCTCGGTCGATAACTCACATACCACTCCGACTCTGTATTCGTGTTTCCCCTTTACCATCTAGTCAGCAAATGCATCCCAAATCCGCCGATTATTCTTAGACTAGATAGTGTGGTCAATGAATCAAAGTCGATTTCGGGCCGCAACTTGTTTGTTAAAACGGCGTCGTCTACTATCGCATGAAGCCGTCCTGAACTCCTCGTCCCGGAAGATAACCGCGCATACAATCAAAACTTGGATTTTACAAACTTAATGCTATGAATTCGACAATAATTACAACTGGTAAGGGAAGGCTTATGGCTGAAGGAAGTACTGGGGTGGGGCTGGTGGGAGGGTGTGGCGTTCTAAATCGGTGTTCATATGGTCCAAGGTGAACGTAGCCATGGCATGACGAGTGGCGTATGAGGCCGGGGGATTGCATAGATAATGCGCGCCTCTAGTGTGAATCAATCGCAACTCGTCTCACCACTCAATATTGATTAATCGCAGATGTCGCTAAGGAAGTCGTCCTGTTGATGATCGCGCACTATGTGTCTGTTGGCCGCAAGGTGATCTACAACTTCTGACCATCGTTTTGGGTAGGCCTGCCGCTCTTCGTCTTCGTCTTCGTCATCTGGGTCGAGCCATTCTATTGTGCACAGCATGGGAAAGACCTCTGACAGAAATACGGCTGCCCAGGGGACCGAGAACTGACTAATTGGCGAGCGATCAACCACAAGAGAATTGAGGCGGGAGTTGGAGGGAGTAGAACCTGAGCTCATAGGATTGAAACACGAGTGAGTTGCATTAACGTGCACCACCAAGGCTCGTAAATCGGGGCAGAACTTTGCCAGGGGTGCAAGTCCTTGGAGAGTAAGTCGCTGTTGCTCGATTGGCTGCCAGCACGCCTGGGTGGTTCCAATATCCAAATACTGTAAGCGTGGCCAAGCAGCCGCCATTTCACGTAGAAAAGCATCATCAATGTTAAATCCAGAGCGTGTACTGAGACAAACATTTGTGAGATTGGTGAGCGACAACAACGGCTGGATCCGATCTGTTGTCCCTGGAATGTCCCACTCGTCCGACTGAATAGCAAAGTCCCCAGCATAAATGGTTTTGAGGGTGGTCTTATTACACGACTCGACCAATGTAGAAAATAGATCGCGCCAATCCGACGTCGGTGCCCCGTAGAGATGGAATACGAATTCTCCAAGGGGACAGTTTGTGGTGGCCCTCAATAGATTGATGCAAAGTGTGAGGGTGTTTGCCGTTACAGATAGGTCCCGTAAAACAGGAAAAACTGGATGGCCAGATGTGAGTGAGAAGACGTCCCCGAACTTGCTATCCACTCGGGTAAACACTAGATGAGCCAGATGGGGGAGAGTAGCAACAACTCGGAGGGATTCTTCAGGGAGATGGGGAACAGTGAGCACTTGAAGTTGAGTCCATCCAGGCAGAATGTGATTCATTTGGCGTCCAAGATCAGGGTTGTATTCTGCCACCAGGTCGAATTGGAGTAGGGCAGGATATTTTTTTCCAAGCATGGGGAGCAGATCAGATGGAACGGTAGTACCACTCAGGTCCAGCATCATCCTGCGGATTTTTGGTCCAAGGAGTGCATAGATACAAGAAAGTGCTCCTCGCACCACGGGCAAGTGGACCAAATTTGGGAATATAAGCTGGCCTTGGAAAGCAGTGCCCAAAGCCTGATAAACGTCGGCCGGAATCTGGAGTGGTTTGTCCCAAAGGCCTCGGACTCGGCGAGCATAGACCTGGAAGCGTTCCAGATCAGTGGGGGTAATAGCTCTGGCTAGTGCAGCATCCGCCTATACGTTGGTCAATTTGCCATGGACTAGTAATACATTATCTGATGGGGCTCAACATACAATTCTATCATAGCTTAATGGGGCCGTCCAAATATCGGGAGGTAAGCATCCGAGGAGAGGAAAAAGGTTTGGAACGTGGCGCCAAAGTTGATCTATGGCAGCATCGAAGAAATGGCGGCACACAAGAGCGACAGCCAACAGATCACGACGGGGATAAGTACCAACACCCGTACATATGATTTGCAGGAGCTCTTGAATGAGAAGGCACCGATGCATATGGAATTCCGGGGATTGTAAACAAGTATGAAAGCTGTTGCGAATCAAACTTCGGGTGTGGACTTGTTTTCATTGGACCGTTTCCAGCAAACACGGGATATCAAGCATGCTATTCAAATAACCCTTTCCTCGAGGACCACCCACGAGATATCAATCACCAAATTCACGACATCCTCTCCTTCCTTTGCGAGGGTTGTATTTAACTGGATTAAGATTACGCCACCCAGCTTTGCTCAAGCCGTCTCAGTATCTACGACAGGTCAAGGCCACTCTTGTTTCCATCCGAGTTCATATCGGATATGTGCAGCTATGGCATTCCTTTGTCACGATCGCAAACTCCCAACTTTGTGTTATTACCAGCGGCTCACACTCGTGACGCCTGCGTGCTTAGGGATTGGTACGCCGGCAGAAGACTCGTTAGCATTATCGAGAGTGGCTGTAGTGACGACGCTCTATAACCCAACTCGCCGGATTGGCTGGCTACGGGTTCGACAAATTGTGATGAGGTCAAGGCCAAGGTGAGATCTCTGTCAATGCGGCATCCGCTTGGTAACTCACTGTTGGAGTCTAGCTTGAGAAGGTGAAGAGCGGTACTACCTTCCAATCCTGGATAGAAGTCCTGTCATTCTGCTCTGAGCGCACCGATGGCGCTACCCAGTGAGCCTACGGGATCGAGAGAGACCACTCGTTCCCTGTTTGAGAAGTAGAAGCGCAAAAAGTGGGGAGTGGACCCGCGCTCCCCCAGAAGATAACTACACATTATCAAAACTTGGATTATATAAACTTGACGTACTTACACAACGACCGACCAAGGGAGTTTATGGCTAAAGGAGGAAGCGCTAGGTGGTAGGGGGTGGGGGAGTGTGGTGTTCTCGATCGGTGTTTATGTGGTCCAAGGTGCAAATGTAACCCATGACGAGTGGTGCAGGGACTGTATAGTTAATGAACACCTCTAATCTGAATCCATTGCGACTCGTCCCATCAGCCGATATTGATCAGTCGCAGATGTTACAAAGCAAGCGGCTCTGTTGATGACCGCGCATGTATCTGTAGGCCGCGAGGTGGTTCATGACTTCCGACCATCGTTTTGGGTAGGCTTGCCGCCCTTCGTCATCTTCGTTGTCATCTTGCTCCGGCTTGGACCAATCTATTGTGCGCAGCCTGGGAAAGACCATTGACAGATAGGCAGCTACCCAAGGGACCGAGGATTGACTGATTGGCGAGTGGTCAACGGCGAGACACTGGACACGGGAGTCAGAGGGGCTGGAGCCCAAGTTGATATGATGGAAACACATGTGGGTCGCATTGATGTGAATCGTCAAGATTTGTAAATCTGGGCAGAATTCCGCCAGTGGCACAAGTCCTTGCAGGGTGAGTCGTGGTTGCTCGATCGGTTGATACATCTTGGCAGCTTCAAAACTCAAGTGCCGCAAGTGTGGCCAAGCGGTCGCAATCTCGTATACAAAGGCGTCGTCAATGTTGAACCCATATGCTGTAATAATATCCACAAATGTGAGATTGGTGAATGACAGCAGCGGTCGAAGCTCATCCGTCGTCCCCGGCGAAGTTTCCCACCGCGAATCCACCCACTCTTCGATGATAATTGCCGTGAGAGTGGTCTTGTTACACAGCCCCCCCAGCGCGGAAAGTAGGTCATGCCAACCCAACGTGGACGCCTTATGGCTATAGAATTGGAATCTTTCAAGGGGAGAATTCGTGGCGGCCCTCAATAGATTGACACCGAGCATGAGTGTATTCGCTGTTACACCCAAATCCCGTAGGGCCGGAAAAACAGGATGGCCAGGTGCAGGTGAGAAGGTGTCTCCGAACCCGAACTTGCTGTCCACTCGAGTGAGCACCAGGCGAAACAGATGGGGGAGAGTGGCGACAATTCGGAGGGATTCCTCGGGGAGATGAGGGACGGTGAGTGATTGGAGCTGGGTCCATCGAGGCAGAATGTGGTCCATCTGGCGTCCGATGTCGGGGTTGTATTCTGCATCCAGGCCGAATTCGAGTAGAGCGGGATATTTCTCGCCAAGCATGGGGAGTAGAGACATTTGGGCGGGATTACTCAGCGCTATCTCGAGGTTGCGAATGCGTGGACCAAGAAGCATGTTGATATAAGGAATCCTCCTCTGGTCCCGTTGCTCCAATTCGACCAGGTTCGGGAATATGGGCTGGCCACGGAAAGCAAAGTTCAAAGCTTGATGAATATCGGCTGGAATTGGAACCGGCCTATTCCCAAGGATTTGGATGCGGTGAGCATAGATCTGGAAGCGCTCTAGATCTGCGGGAGTGATGGCCCTGGCCAGTGCAGCGTCTGCCTATACATGGTCAATTTTGGGTCAATTATAATAATACTCAACATACAATCCTACCATAACTCAATGGGGCCATCCAAATGTCAGAAGGTAAGCATTTGAGGACAGGAAAAAGGCTCGGAACTTCGCGCCAGAGGTGGTCCATAGCAGCGTCAAAGAAATGTTGGCATGTGAGAGCCACAGCCAGCAGATGACGAGGAGGATGAAGATCAACATCCATACATATTATTTTCAAAACCTCTTGAATGAGAAGGCATCGATGCATGCGGAAATATTCTGGAGGTTGTGGAGAGATGTGGGGTTGGACCCGCCTTGAACCAAATTTTTTGGATGTGGACTTGTTTCCCTGCAACAAACATAGAATATCAAGCATTCCGCTCAAACTCAAACCACCATGCAATAGATCTCGAGCCACCCGTTTCAATTGCACAAATTTAACCCGTCACCCAGCTTCGCCCAAGCAATTTCGGTATTGATCCACAATGCACATATGTAGCATTATCAAGACCAGGCCTCCACATTCGAGGAGCATTTTTGGGAAGTCCTGTACGAAGAGCAATGTAGCCGAATACTATGAATGGTCAGGACATTCCTTAGTTCAATTTAGGGCCTGGGCGACGGTGTCAAGTGTTTATCAGGTGGGCAGGCCACTACTCGTTCCCACCTGAGCTCATCAAATACGCATCGGCGCTTGCGAGCGCATGAGTGTCTGACTATCTCACTCAGTGATCAGTACGCCGGCAGAAGACTCGTTAGCATTCTTAAGAGTGGCTATAGCGACCACGCTCTATGACCCAACCCGCCGGGTTGGCTGGCGGCGAGTCAAGAACCACGTCAAGGTGAGGTTCCTGTCAATGCGGCACCCGCCTGCCGACTCATCGTTGGAGTCTACCCCAAGAAGGCGAGGGGAGCGGCATTCATGACTGCGGAAAATGGGCGGCGCGTAGCTTGAACGTACGTTGGATAGCAGTCCAGCCATTCTGCCCCGAGCATACTGACGGCGCCGCCTCGATGAGCCTATGGGATCGGGAAACCACCCGGAGTCGTTCCTTCACCATCCTATCTGAGAGGCGGAAGCGCAAAGAGGGACCTCATTCAACTTGTGCTGTTCAGCAGCCCCGTCAATAGTGAGTAGGGTTTCGCTGGCGGACTCTGATCTCACGAGATGCTGCATATAAGGGATTGTGTACCGATTTATTCGCTACATACACACCTCTGTAAAAGTTTGGCATGTATGATAATTTATCACAGTCTTATTAGGCCACGGACTGCCCATTCGTGCATCCTCAGGAAAATAGCACCTCCAGGAGATATCCACGGCGTCCGTGGAACCACGCCAGCGAACAGAGTCCGCGGACCCTCAGTGTGAACGGTATTGAATCTTGTGAATAAGGTCTCCTTGGTCGAGTCCTAGTTCATTTGAGATCAGTTATGTTGCTAAAGAAGAGTGCGCGACTTACGCGTAGGTCGAGCATCACGCGAGTCTTCAACACGTCCAGGGAAGTGGTGACCGCTGCAGTCACTGCCCCAGCTACACTCCCGCAGACAGCAGCTTCATGCGTGTACAAGGGCTTCCGGTTGAGCAAGCTGCACCTTAAGCATCTCGTAGAAGGGAAATTGTAGTGAAGTGAACGGGATCTAGGGTACCATTTAGGTATTAGAGGGGGTAGATTGGGCAGCTATGCAGGGAATACCTTGCGCATTCAAGTTATGGTTGGTCCGAATCCACGGTAAAATCCTCTCGAGCCGCTGTCTCCCAGCATCACACGAGCTGCCGAAAGTGAGAAAAGCCCTTTGCCGTAGCTGAGAGTCTGCATCCGTGTCTTGATGACCTCTGTCGGTACCCGGTACCCGAATCCGGCATGCCGCCTGAATAATCGATCAGTTTCGTGGAAATGGCATCCGGGATGATACATTGTATGGCCATACAACTTCTACCATGGATGTGGAGCGCATGTGGTTTACGGGTGTGAGGTGCACTGGGAACAGCAAATGCTTCCTCATGGTTTCATATGTTGAGAAGAACGCGGGCGCTGCAAAGTATGATGTTGGATTTTGTCATCTCGATGTGCTTAGTGCTATCAGACACCTCCCGGCGCGCTCTCGACACCCCCGACCTCCTTACAAACGCCTCCGAACCCGCCAGCCCGTGCGAACCCTTGATCAGATGCATATTTTGATGGTGTCTATGGGGAAGAAAAGAAGGTCGACTGCTGTCCCAGCCAATCCCCCGGCCTATGTCACGAATTAGTACCTGGAAAACGAAGAATCAATGATGGGACCAAGAGATTGGACGAATGAGGGCTTCCAGTTGCCTGACATAAATATAAGCAAGCGGAATGATCACTGGTTCGAAGTCTAATTCCAAAATAGTTTACATAAACGCAGTGGCGATTTGAAATGGACTCTGGAGAGATATTCACGTTGTTACATCTTTACGATGTACCATTCATGTGGTTCAAGGCCTGAACATAACCCACAACGCGTGGCGCATGAAGCTGGGGGATTGTATAGATAATGGCCGCCTCTAATCTGTATCAGCTGCGACTCGTCTCGCTACTTGATATTGATCAACCGCAGATGTCGCAAAACAAATCATCTTGTTGATGACCGTGCATGTGCCTGTAGGCTGTGAGGTAATTCATGACTTCCGACCATCGTTCTGAGTAGGCTCGCCGCTCTTCGTCTTCGTCATCTTCGTCGGGCCCGGACCACTCTATCGCATGCAACCTGGGATAGACCACCGACAGATAGGCAGCTACCCAAGGGACCGAGGATTGACTGATTGGCGAATGATCAAGGGTGATATGCTCGACACGGGAGTTGGAGGGACTAGAACCCGGGTGGGTATGATGGAAACACATGTGGGTCGCATTGATGTGAACCGCCAAGGATTGTAAATCTGGGCAGAATTCCGCCAGTGGCATAAGTCCTTGCAGGGTGAGTCGTGGTTGCTCGATCGGTTGATGCATCTCGGTGACTCCAATATTCAATTGCTGCAAGTGTGGCCAAGCAGTCGCAATCTCACGTACGAATGCGTTGTCAATGTTGAACCCATAGGTTGTAAGAAGATTCACATGTACGAGATTGGTGAATGACAGCAGTGGTCGAAGCTGATCCGTCGTCCCCGGCGAAGTTTCCCACCGCGAATCTACCCAGTTTTGGATGCAAATGTCTGTAAGAGTGGTCTTGTTACACAGGCCCCCCAGTGCGGAAAGTAGGTCATGCCAACCCAACGTGGACGCCTTCTGAAACATATAGCTAGCGAATTGAAAATTTTCAAGGGGAGAATTCGTGGCGGCCCTCAATAGATTGACAATGAGCATGAGTGTATTCGCTGTTACATCCAAGTCCCGTAGGGCCGGAAAAACGGGATGACCAGGTGCAGGTGAGAAGGTGTCTCCGAACTTGCTGTCCACTCCAGTGAGCACTAGGCAAAACAGATGGGGGAGAGCGGCGACAATCCGGAGGGATTCCTCGGGGAGATGAGGGACGGTGAGTGATTGGAGCTGGGTCCATCGAGGCAGAATGTGATCCATCTGGCGTCCGATGTCGGGGTTGTATTCCGCATCCAGGCCGAATTTGAGTAGGGCAGGATATTTCTTGCCAAGCACGGGGAGCAGGGACGTTTGAGCGGGGCCACCCAGGGCTACCTCGAGGTTGCGAATGCGTGGACCAAGAAGCATGTTGATATAGGGAATCCTCCTCTGGTCCTGTTGCTTCAATTCGACCAAGTTCGGGAATATAGGCTGGCCTTGAGAAGCAAAGTTCAAAGCTTGATAAATATCGGCTGGAATTGAAACCGGCCTATGCCCAAGGATTTGGATGCGATGAGCATAGATCTGGAAACGCTCTAGATCTGCGAGAGTGATGGCCCTAGCCAGTGCAGCGTCTGCCTATGCATTGGTCAATTTTGGGATCGATCAATAAGAATGATGCTCAACATACGATTCCGCCGTAACTCAACGGGGCCGTCCAAACGTCAGATGGTAAGCATTTGAGTACAGGAAAAAGGCTCGGAACTTTGCGCCAGAGGTGATCCATGGCAGCGTCAAAGAAATGGTGGCACACGAGAGCCACAGCCAGCAGATGACGAGGAGGATGAAGACCGACGCCCATACATATCATGTGTAAAATTTCTTGAATAAGAAGACATCGATGCATGCGGAAATATTCTGGAGGTTGTGGAAAAATGTGGGGCTGGACTCTGTCGACGGAGCTGCCACAAACCGAATTTTTTGGGTGTGGACTTGTTTCCCAATAAACATAAAATAAACTCCGAGTCAAACCACCATGGAATATTCGAATTCACCCGCTTCAATTACACAAATTCAACCCGTCACCCACGGTATCGACCCACAACGCACATGTGCGGCATATTGAGACCAGGCCTCCACATCTGAGGAGCATTTCTGGGAAGTCCTGTGCGAAGAACAAGGCCGGAATATTCCTTGGTTCGATTTAGGGCCTGGGCGATGGTGTCATAGCGTTTATCAGGTGAGTAGGCTATTCTCGTTCCCATCCGAGCTCATATCAAATACGTGCAGCTACAACATCAACGCTTGCGAGCGCCCGAGTGCCTTGTCACGATCGCAAAGTCCCAACTTTGTTACCAGTGGCTCACACCCGTGACGCCTGCGTACTCAGCGATCAGTAACAAACTGGGGTGGAGGTTCAAGAACGTGAGGTCTCGATCAATTCGGCACCACTCACCGTTGGAGTCTAGCCCAAGAAGGCGAGGGGAGCGGCATTCACGAATGCGGAAAATGGGCGGTGCGTAGCTTGAGCGTATGCTGGATAGCAGTCCAGCCATTTTGCCCCGAGCACTGACGGCACTGCCCCGATGAGCCCATCCGGAGTCGCTCCTTCACTTTCCTATCTGAGAGGCGGAAGCGCAAAGGGCAGGGACCCATTCAACTTGTGCTGTTCAGCAGCCCTAGTGGGGTTTTTGCTGACGGACTCTGACCTCGCAAGTTATGCCGCATCTAAGGGACTGTGATTTATTCGCTACATACCTCTGCAACAGTTTGGCATGTATGATATATCTCCTAGAAACGGCTCTACCTAGTAGTATGATAATTTATCACAGCCCTAAGCCATGCACCGCCCATTCGTATCCTCAAGGAATATAGCGCGATATCTACAGCATCCGTGGAACCACGCCAGCGACCAGAGCCTGCAGACCCTCAGGCATGTAAATGGTTGTAAACCTCGTCCATAATGAGGGTAGTTTTTCCTTGCTCGAATCCTATGTAGTTCATTTGGGATCAGTTGGGCTGCTAAAGAAGGGTGTACGACTTACGCGTAGGTCGAGCATCACGCGAGTCTTCAACACGTCCAGAGTGGTGAGCGCTGCCGCCACTGCCCTAGCTATACTCCCGCGCGCCGCAGCTTCATGCGCGTACAAGGGCTTCCGGTTGAGCCGCCGAGCAAGCTGCACCTTGAGAGTGAGCATCTCGCAGAGAGGAAACTGTAGTAAAGTGAATGGGATCTAGGGTACCATTTAGATATTGGAGGGGGTAGATTGGACAGCTACGAAGGGAATACCTCACACATTGTGGTTGACCCGAATCCGCGGTAAAATCTTCTCGAGCCGTTGTTTGCCAGCCCCACACAAGCTGGTGACCTCTCAGTGCCTGAACGGAATGATCGCCGATTGGGTTCGTGAAAAAAGCATCCAAGATTATGAGGGCCGTACAACTTCTACCACGGGTGCGAGGTGCGCTGGGAACAGCGAATGCTTTGTGGTTTCATATGTAGAGAAGAACGCGGCCGCTGCAAAATATGATGTTGGATTTTGTTCTTGATGTGCTTAGTGCTATAAGACACACCCCCGACAATGACACTCCCGACCCCCTTACAAACGCCCCCAAACCCACCAGCCCGTGCGAACCCTTGAGCAGATTGGGGGTGTGTTTTGATGGTGTCTATGGGAAAGGGAGGTCGACCGCTGTCGTAGCCAATCCCCCAGCCAATGTCATGAATGGCACCTGGAAAACGAAGAACCAACGATAGGACCAAGAGATTGGACGAATGAGGGTTCGCCGTCGTCTGACATAGATACCTGGTTTGGAGACGACAATATGGGGCGGGGCCGACGGGGCCGACGCGCATGAGTCTGAACAAGCGGAATCATCGCTGATTCGAAGTCTCATTCCAAAATGGTGCACATAGGGGGCAACGGCGATTTGAAATGGACTACGGAGAGATATTCACGTCGTTACATCCTTTGTGATACACCGTCCTACAAGGTGTGAACATAATTGATGATGAGCGGCGGACAAGGGTGAGAGATTACATAGAAAATGGGTGTGTCCAATCCAATCAATTGCGACTCATCCCGCCACTCGATCTCAATCAATCGCAGATTTCGCAAAGCAAGTCGTCCTGTTGATGACCGCGCATGTGTCTGTAGGCTGCAAGGTGATTCATGACTTCCGACCATCGCTTTGGGTAGGCTCGTCGCTCTTCATCATCGTCATCGTCATGGTCCTCCGGGTCGAACCACTCTATTGTGCGCAGCTTGGGAAAGACCGTCGACAGATATGCGGCTATCCAAGGGACTGATGATTGACTGATTGGTGAGTGCTCAACCGCGATACGATCGACACGGGAGTTGGAGGGACTGGAGCCCAAGTTGATATGGTGGAAACACGAGTGGGTCGCATCAACGTGGACTGTGAAAGCTCGCAAATCCGGGCAGAACTCCGCCAGAGGTGCGAGTCCTTGCAGGGTAAGTCCCCGTTGCTCGATTAGTTGGCGCATCTCGGCGACTCCAATATCCAAATTTTGTAAGTGTGGCCATGCA
The DNA here is from genome assembly GCA_003313185.1 of Collybia sp. MG36. Taxonomy (NCBI): domain Eukaryota; kingdom Fungi; phylum Basidiomycota; class Agaricomycetes; order Agaricales; family Clitocybaceae; genus Collybia; species Collybia sp. MG36. Next base: position 14,493 of record QGOG01000408.1, read on the forward strand.
GCCGCCATGTCGCGTACGAAGACGTCATCAATATTGAACCCATAGTTTGTAAGAAGATTCACATGTGTGAGATTGGTGAGTGACAATAGTGGCCGAAGCTGATCTGGTGTCCCCGATGAAGTTTCCCCCTGCGAATCCACCATGTTTTCGATGTAAATTGTCCTGAGGGCAGCCTTATTGCACAGCCCCACCAGCGCGGAAAATAGATCATGCCAATCCAACGCCTTGTGAAACCCACGGAATACGAATTTTTTGAGTGGAGAATTGGTGGCGGCCCTCAATAGATTGACACTAAGCACGAGTGTATCCGCTGTTACAATTAATTCCCGTAGGACCGGAAAAACGGGGTCAGTGCCAAATGTAGGCGAGAAGGTGTCTCCGAACTTGCTATCCACTTGAGTGAGGACTAGGCAAAGTAGGTGAGGGAGAGTGGCGACGACTCGGAGGGATTCCTCGGGGAGATGGGGGACAGTGAGTGATTGGAGCTGGGTCCATCCGGGCAAAATATGATTTATTTGGCATCCTACATCAGGGTTGTATTCTCCCTTCAGACTGAATTCGAGTAGGGCGGGGTATTTCTTGCCAAGCATGGGGAGCAGAGATATTTGGGCGGGATTAACCAGTGTTATTTTGAGATTGCGAATGCGTGGTCCAAGAAGCAGACTGATATAGGGAAACCTCCTCCTGTCCTCGTGCGCTAATTTGACCAAGTTCGGGAATATAGGCTGGCCTTGGAAGGCAAAGCTCAAAGCTTGGTGAACGTCGGCCGGAATTGGAAGAAGCCAATCTTTGAAGACTTGAACGCGGTGAGCATAGATCTGGAAACGCTTCAGATCTGCGGGAGTAATAGCTCTGGCTAGCTCAGCATCTGCCTATCCATTGGTCAATTTTGAAGTTGATTAATTCAATTGTATAATGGCGTTCAACCTACAATTCTATTACGACTCAACGGGGCGGTCCAAATGTCAGAAGGTAGGCACCTGAGGACGGAGAAAAGGTTCAGAACTTTGCGCCAGAGGTGATCCATGGAGGCATCGAAGAAATGGCGGCACACAAGGGCCATAGCCAGCAGATCACGACGGGGATAAGTACCGACACGCATACATATCATTCGCAGGATTTCTTGAATGAGAAGGCATCGGTGCATTGGCATTGTGTGTCAAACTTTTGAGCCGCCACAAACCAGATTTTCGGGTTGGACTTGTACATTGCTTTCAACCGCAAACAACAACTCCACCCAGCGGCTACGAGACATCAAACCACTAGTTGCCATTATACAAATCCAATCCTCGTCAACTTGGTGAAGAACCTCATCCCAAGGGTGAATCAGAGCTCGCAAGGAGCCTCATACTCGGTATGACGCCGTCATCTCCCTCTCCACTTGATCTCGAATAGATTTGTGGTTTCATCTAGTATCCTGAACGCGATTCAAGGAGGCCACTGACACCATTACCGTGTCGTCGAATGGAACGGCTCGGCGCTTCGTGCGTTCGTGGCGACCCATCCACTGGGGCACCACTGTGACAAGGACCCCCTGCGCGAATCCTCTGTGAACAATGTTGTCGTCTGTGCAGCACACGATACATAGCTTCTTCGCCTTCTGGCCAGTTCCACCGTCTTGCACCCCCAATCCCACCTATGAAGGTCGTTGATCCCCCTCCAGCAGAGAAGCACTTCGATGAGTCGTGCTATTGTTCTTGAATATTCGAATATAGTTTACGGTGCCGCCCTCAACAAGTCCTCAGACTTTGACTAAGATGCACGCAGAGCTCGCCTCCACTGCTATAAAGCAAGATGTACCAGTCGACAACTTCGCCCGCGGCCTAACCCTTTCTACAAAGGACCGCGCCGCTGGCCTCTCCGCTCTCTGCGCACAACTTGATGGTACCATTTTGTCCAAAAACGGTCACCTGGGTGGTTCAACAACCTCATCTTCAAGTGCCACGCCAAACTCGCTGTCGTTGTTACCTCCACATGACACTCTCCAAGGGCATCCTAATGGGTCCCAAGACCTCTCCCCAACACTCGCTTTCCCAAGCGGACGCCCAAGCGAACATCGTCATGATTCCCAACAAGGTATAACGCCTTTTCCCCTTACATCCATCCACATCTGACATGATAATTAGGTCAACCCAGTAGCACTTGCTTGGCGGAAATCATCGTCGATTTTGGTGACAGGACAATTGATCCAGTGAGTGTTCGATCTCGCACCAGAAACTCACCAATGTCCTGCAACGTCTGTATCCGGCTTTTCACGCACCTGCGTTCCCTCAGTATATGGTCTGCAGGTGGACCCAAGAGGTGGTTCAAGTATTTTTCAGATCTAGACACGTTGTGTTCGATGAAATATATTTTGTTCTTGGGCCGCAACTTGGCCGTCAAAGTTGGCACTGTCTGCTTGACAAACTGGAACACGGGGCTGCATATGAAAGCTAGGATTCCACAAACGTTTCAATGTACTTACGCGCTATGAATTCGGCTATAATCAACAACTAGCTAGGGAGGTTCACAGTCATTCACAGGTTCGAGTCCTACTTCATTTGAGATCAATTGCGATACGAAATAAGAGCACGCGACCTACGCGCAGGCCGAGCATCACACGTCCAGAGGAGCAGTGAGCGCTGCCGCCATCGCCCCGGCTACACTCCCACAAGCAGCGGCTTCATGCGCGTGCAGTGGCTTCCGGTTGAGCCGGCGAGGAAATTGCACCTTCGACATTTCTTCCGAGTGGAAATTGTAGTGAAGTGAACGGCCCGGGATCTTGGGTACCATTTAGGTATTGGAGGGAGTAGACTGGGCAGTCATGAAGGGGAGACTTCAGGAATTATGACCTGGATCCGCGGTAAATATCCTCAAGCCGCTGTTTGCCAGCACCACGCGAACTGCTGAGAGCGAGGGAAGCCCTGCGCCATAGCAGAGAGCCTGCATTTGGGCCGTGCGACTTCTGCGGAGTGCATGTGGTTCGCAGGTGTGAGACGCTCTGGCTTCTTCATGGTTTCATATGTTGAGAAGAACGCGGCCGCTGCAAAATATGATGTTGGATTTTGTCATCTCCATGTGCTTAGCGCGATAAGACACCCCTCCCGACATGCTCCCGACAATGACACTCCCGATCCCCTTATAAACGCATGCGAACCCAGCAGCCCGTGCGAACCCTTTGAGCAGATTGGAGGCCTGTTTTGGTAGTGTCTGTGGGGAAGAAACGAAGGTCGACCTAGCCGCCAATCCCCCCAGCCCTGGCCAATGTCGCGAATTAGTACCCGGAAAACGCAGAACCAATGATAGGATCAAGATATTGGACAGATAAGGGCTTCCAGTCGCCTGACATGAATATCTAGTGTGGAGATGAAAATGTGGGACGGGACCAGCACGCATGAGTCTGGGCAAGTGGAATCATCACTGGTTTGAAGTCCTATGGAGAAATATTCATGCCGTTACATCTTTATGATACATCATTCATGTGGTCCAAGGTGTGAACATAATTCGGGACGAGTGGCGCATGAGGCTGAGAGATTACATAGAAAATGGGCACCCCTAATCCGATCCCGCCACTCAATATTGATCAATCGCAGATGTCGCAAAGCAAGTCGTCCTGCTGATGACCGCGCATATGTCTGTAGGCCGCAAGGTGATTCGTGACTTCTGACCATCGTTTTGGATAGGCTTGCCGTTCCGCGAAATTGACATCATCGTCATTGTCATCAACCTCCGGGTCGGACCACCCTATTGTGCGCAGCCTGGGAAAGACCATTGACAGATATGCGGCTGCCCAAGGGACCGAGGATTGACTGATTGGCGAGGGGTCAACCTCAATACGATTGACACGAGAGCTGGAGGGTTTGGAACCCAAGTTGTTGATATGATGGAAACATGTGTGAGTCGCGTCAACATAGACTGTGAAGGCTTGCAAATCTGGGCAGAACTCCGCCAGAGGCGTAAGTCCTTGCAGAGTAAGCTGCGGTTGCTCGATTGGCTGGTGCGGCTCCATGACCCCAATATCTAAACGCTGTAAACCGGGCCAAGCAATCGCCATTTCGCGTAAGAAGGCGTCATCAATGCCGAACCCATTGTTCGTAATAAGGTCCACATGTGTGAGATTGGTGAGCGATAACAATGGCCGAAGCTGATCTATTGTCCCCGATGAAATTCCCAACTGCTCGGAATCTACCCAGTTTCGGATGTGAATTGTTGTGAGGGAAGCTTTGGTACACGACCCCACCAGCGCGGAAAATAGATCATGCCAAACCGACGTGTATACCCCCTCGGAGCTATAGAATAGGAATTTTTGGAGGGGAGAATTTGCGGCGGCGTTCAATAGATTGATAGTAAGCATGAGTGTATCCGCCGTCACAGCTAGTTCCCGTAGGACTGGAAAAATGGGGTTGCCGAATGGAGGTGAGAAGGTGCCTCCGAACTTGTCATCCGCTTGAGTAAACTCTAGGCAAAGCAGGTGGGGGAGACTGGCAACGACTCGGAAGGATTCTTCGGGGAGATGAGGGACGGTGAGTGATTGGAGCTGGGTCCATCCGGGCAGAATACAATTCATCTGGCGCCCTATGTCTGGGTTATATTCTCCCTCCAGAGTGAATTTGAGTAGGGCGGGATATTTGCTGCCAAGCATGGGGAGAAGAGACGTTTGAGCGGGATTCCCTAGCGCTATACTGAGGTCACGAATGTGTGGACCAAGAAGCATGTTGATATAAGGAAACCTCCCCTCGTCCTCTCCACGTTGCTTCAATGTGACCAAGTTCGGGAATATAGGCTGGCCTTGGAAAGCGAAGCTCAAGGCCTGATGAACATCGGCTGGAATTGGAACAGCCCAGCTTTCAAGGACTTGGACGCGGTGAGCATAGATCTGGAAGCGTTCAAGATCTGCGGGAGTAATAGCTCTGGCCAGCACAGCATTTGCCTATGCATTGGTCAATTTTGGGGGTCGATTAATGGGACTCAACATACAATTCCCTTACGACTTAATGGGACAGTCCAAATGTCGGAAGGTAAACACTTGAGGAGGGGAAAAAGGTTTGGAAGTGTGCGCCAGAGGTAATTCATGGAGGCATCGAAGAAATGGCGGCACACAAGGGCCATAACCAACAAATCTGAATTACGATTACGATAGGGATAAGGACTGACATGCGTACATATGATGAGCAGAATTTCTTGGAGGAGGAGGCATCGATGCATTGTGAAAAATGTGAGTTGAAGCCGCACGATAATCAAATCCGATCGCGTGTGGACTTTGTTTCATTCACATGGGTTCTGACACACGAGAACAAATACCAGACGGGTTCACACAATCTGGATTCGTCCTCGAACTACATGTCGACGGTCGTCTTATATACTACGAGGGTGATATGCTAGTCCGTATCCGTAAGTCCATCTATCATCTTTCATCAGATCTAATAATTCATAGGGGGGCATCGGGCCGTCACACATGGTGTCGCTTCGAACCGCAAACAACAATTTCACTCGGCCGCATCCTCGAGTTTGCCCCAAATGACCATCATATCATCCCATTTCCATCATACAAATCCAATCCTTGCTGATTTAGTGAAGAAACCCGCCGTCAAATTCATATCCTGGGGAATTTGAACGAATCGTCTGAGGAGAGCTGGGAGAAGACTACCAACTTGAAGGGTGAATTAGAGCTCGCAAGAAGCCTTATACTTGGTATGACGCCGTCATATCCCTCTCCCTTTGATCTCGGAAATATTTGCGGTTTTATCTAGTATATCCTGAACGCGATTCAGGGAGACCACTGACACTATTACCGTGTCGTCGAATGGAACGGCTCGGCGCCTCGTGCGTTCGTGGCGACCCATCCACTGAAGCACCACTAGAGCAAAGATCCCTGCGCGCATTCTCTGTCAAGAATGTTGCGGTCTGTGCAGCACATGATACATAGCTTCTTCGCCCTCTGGTCAGTTTCCCCGTCTAGCACGCCCCCAGCGCGGCCCGAAATGCTGGCCGTTGATCCATCATGGAAATTCCTTCAACTTGATATTCATTTATACATAGTTCGCTGCTCACAGGAAACGGAGCATTGTCCAGCAAATCAACAAAGAAACCTGCCACATGCTATGTAGTCTGAGGAAGGCGTACCGCTTTGCCGAAACCTGGCCGCAGATATTCTACGGTTCGATTCGGTCGTCTTCCTCCCGCACGAGGTCAGTGGCACCTGCATTTGATTGGATCAAAGTTGCTTATGTAAAGTACCAGGACGGCAAATGCGACTTTGTCCATTGGGTCGTTTCAGCACCACGATCGTCCGGCGGTTCCACCAACCAACCCCAATTCCACAGATGACGATCATCAATCCCCCCCCCTCTAGCGGAGAAACACTTCCACGAGTCGTGTGATTGTTCTCAAATATTCGAATATAGTTTACGGTGCCGCCCTTAACAAGTCCTCAGACTTTCACCAAGATGCACGCAGAGCTCGCCTCCACTATAAAGCAAGATGCACAAGTCAACGACTTTGCCCGCGACCCAACCCTTTCTGCAAGGCCGCTCTGCTGTCCTCTCCGCTCTCGGCCCACGGCTCGATGATCCTACATATTTTGTCCAAAAAACGGTCGGCTAGGTGGTTCAGCAACCTCATCTCCCAGCGCCATGGCAAGCTCGCTGTCATTGTTATACCTCTTCCGTATCCGGCTTTTCACTCACCTGGCGTTCCTTCAGTATTTGGTCGGCAGGTAAACCCAAGAAGCGGTTCAAGTATTCTTAGATCTAGACACATTGTGTTCGATGAATTAGATTTTGTTCTTGTCCGTTAAAAACTGGCACTACCTGCTTGACAAACTGCAACACGGAGCTGCCTAAGAAAGCTAGGATTTCACAAGTGTGTCGACGTACTTACGCGCCATGAATTCGGCTATAATGTCAACGACTAGCTGAAGGAGGAAGTGCTGGGTGGTATAGATGGGATGTGAATGTGGTTCAAGGTGTCAACGTAACCTATGACGAGTAGCGCGTGAGGATACAAGTGTATGCATCTAATCTGAATCTCATGCCGCCACTCAATATTGATTAATCGCAAATGTAGGCCGTAAGGTGATTCATGACTTCTGACCATCGTTTTGGGTAGGCCAGTCGTTCTTCATCTTCTTCATTATCGGCCGGATCGTACCACTTTATTGTGCGCAGCTTGGGAAAGATCATTGACAGATATGCGGCTGCCAGAGGGACCGACGATTGACTGATTGGCGAGAAATCAACCGCGATGCAATTGACACGGGAGTTGGATGGACTGGAGCCCAGATAGATATGGTTGAGACACGAGTGGGTTGCATTAACGTGGATTGTCAAGGCTTGCAAATCAGGGCAGAACTCCGCCAGAGGCGCGAGTCCTGGCAACGTGAGTCGCAGTTGCTCGATTGGCTGCCAGCACATCCCGGCGGCTGAAATATCCAAACATTGTAAGTGTGGCCAAGCAATCGCCATTTCGCGTACAAAGGCGTCATCAATGTTAAACCCATAGCGTGTACCAAGATACACATGGGTAAGATTGGTGAGTAACAACAGCGGTCGAAGCTGATCTGTCGTTCCCAGCATCCTCCACCCACACGGAATATCAAAGTCTTCAACACGAACGGTTGCGAGGGCGCTCTTATCACATGAATCCACCAACACAGAGAATAGATCGTGCCAATCTAATGTGCCAATGTATACCCCATAAAGATCGAATGAGAATTCTTTAAGGGGATAATTTGTGGTGGCCCTCAATAGATTGACGCAAAGAGTGAAGCTGTTTGCCGTTACATATAATTCCTGTAAGACTGAAAAGACGGGGTGACCAGATGTAGGTGAGAAAGTGTCCCCGAACTCGCTATCTGCTTGGGTGAGCTCTAGGGAAACCAGGTGAGGGAGAGCGGCAACAACTCGGAGGGATTCCTCGGGGAGATGGGGGACAGTGAGCACCTGAAGCTGGGTCCATCCAGGCAGAATGTTGCTGATCTGGTGTCCGATGTCAGGGCTGTATTCTGCCAATAGATCGAGTTGGAGTAGCGCGGGATATTTCTTGCTAAGCATGGGGAGCAGATCAGATGGTAGGGTGTGGTCATCACCCAGGTCCAATGATATCCTGCGGATTCGTGGTCCTAGGAGCATATTGATATAGGGGAACGCCTCCCACACCGCGGACGAGTGGGTCAAACTTGGGAATATGGGCTGATCTTGAAAAACAAAACTCAAAGCCTGATAAATGTCAACCGGAATTTGGAGTGGCTCGTCAGCATCGTCAAGGAGGCCTCGGACGCGGTGGGCATAGATATGGAAGCGTTCCAGATCGGCGAAAGTGGTAGCCCTGACTAGCGCAGCATCCGCCTATACAATGGTCAAATTTTTTACAGTGATATAATGGTGCTAAACATACAATTCTGTTATAACTTAATGGAGTTCTCCAAATGTCAGAAGGCAAGCATCCGAGGAGGGGAAAAAGGTTCGGGACTTCGCGCCAGAGGTGATCCATGGCGGCATCGAAGAAATGGTGGCAGACGAGGGCCATGGACAACAAATTATGAAGAGGATCATCACCGACATGCGCACATATCATTTGCAAAATTTCTTGAATAAGGAGGCATCGGTGCATGCAGAAATCTGGGGATTGTAAGAATTTCAGAAAACTAAATTTCGACGCGTGTGGACTTGTTTGCATTGGCTTGGGTGTCGCTCTCAACAACAAACATAAACCATCGCGCCATCGGCACCACTGTCGTGTCGTCGAATGGGATAGCCATTCACCCACAGGAGTACTATTTTGGCGAAGGCACCACCATGCGGATTCCGTTTTGTGAACAATGCTGTGGTTGGCGTAGCACTCGGTACACAGCTTCTTCAGCTAGCGCCCTCAGGTTGATTCTCCCTTCCAGCACACCCCCAGCATGGATATTGACCTCTGTCATGATAAATATTTTGTTCAAATAGTCATACTAATATCTCTGGGTAGCGAGAAATGAAAGACGATCGATTGGCTATCGCGCGAGGTTGGACTGAAGACGACGCACTACCACCACCGAAGCCTGAGTCTCAGACATTCTACGGCTCGATTCACGACATCCTTTCCTTCGCCTGTGAGGTCAGTGGCGTCCGTGATTTGATCAGATCCCGGCTGCTTATGTCGAGCGTCAGCCAATCCTCATTCAACTGGGGCCCAGACAATGGTGTCATGAGATTATCAGGCACAATTGCATGGTCCCTACTTCGTTTTACTGGTGGCTTACCCACAATGCTTGTGTGCTCAGCGATTAGTACGGTGGAAGGTTAACACTCGAACATGGCTTCAGCAACCACGCCTTGCCAATCAGCGGGTCTATGGTACCGCTTGTCAGGCCAGCCAGAAGTGAGTTTGATGAATTGGAGCGGGAGGTTGAGAACCTTGTCAAGGTGAGGTCCCGTTTCACGCAGCACCCGCTGGCTTACCTTTGAAATTTGAAGTCCGGCCCAAGAAGGCCACGAAATAATAGCAATGACACGCGGCTTGAGTATACGCTCGAATTACTGCTAATCCTGGATAGTAGCCCAGCCATTCCACACCGGGCAGTAGATTGGAATCACCATTTCGCTCGCAGGTGGCCTGGGTACATGCGCACTAGTGATATGGGGGCGCCCCATTGGAATTACACGGGTCAGGTAAGAACCTCGATGTAAACAGGTGATCGTAGGGTGAACAGTTGATGCCTTCCCGTTTGGGTGTTTCTCCCTCCCCCATGTACACGCCTCGTTCAACTCGATCCATTTTTTTTTGTTTCTCCGGACTGCAGGATATGCGTTGGTACCTAGGAACTTCCACCAAACACGGTCAAAGGACGATCGCTCGTGAATCAGGGATTATGATCTGCATCCTTGGGATGGGAAGATAACGAAACAATTCCTTTCTCGCGCCCCCGAGTACTCACTTTGTTCAGTTCGGCATGCTTACAGCTAGATTCAGAACGACAGGCCCGGCGCCCAAAAAAACATGCATGGGCGGGGCGCAAATTTCAATGTCCGTGGTACGTAAGCCGAGTGACCGAGCGCAGAACTAGGCAGAAGAAGCCGTGAGAGCTCCAACCAAGGAAAGCCCACCACCTCGGGCATAACAGGGAGTAGCACTAAAAGTTCATGACCGTCGAGGAGTTCACTCAAAGCCTAGCCGAGCGTACTTAGGGCTGGAAATCATCAAGTTTTGCTGGCGGTCTTGGGGCTTCGGAGATTCAAATACTATGCGTATTTTTTTTCGGGTGGGGCCCATCGTTCTGAATCTAGCTGTAAGTGCCGCCCCGTAGAGTCTTTCCACACCGAAATGCTCATTGTAGTGCATTGTTGATGCATATGAGTATGCCATGCCGCTCGCTGAAGAGTATCGTCGGCAGGATAGGATTACACACTGGTATCAAAGCTTGGATTTTACAAATATATCAACGTACTTAGGCGCACCAGACTGCTGGTGAACCCAGGTCCAAGTTGTGAAAGTATCCCATAACGAGTGGCACATGGGGCTGGTCTAATCAATTACGACTCTGAGTCGCCAGTGCACTTGTAATGCCTGCGGGCTCGGCGGTCAGTACACCAGCGGAAGATTCATGAGAATTCTCAAGGGCGCTACAGCGACCACGCCCCGATCATTGGATCTCCATGACACAACTCGTCAGACGAACCAGCGGCGAGTTCGACAAATGTGGCGGGTCGCAACGCATAGCTTGGCTGTGCTCTCGAACTGCTACCAACCCAGCCATTCCGCCCCAAGCAGTACCGACAGCGACGCTTCGATGGCCCTGCAGATCAGAAGAAACATCTTCCAACTTCCCAAACGAAAGACGAGAGCGTAAAGAGCGTAAAGAGCAGGGAAGACTCCCCCAGTTGTGCCATTCCGCAGCGCAATCAAATAACAGGGACGGACTTCGATCCCACTGAAGATCGTCACCCGCTTGTCGCAGAGAAGAAACTCCACAAGTCGTGCTGCGTCCGAGGGTGCCGAACGGACTGCGATATCCAGGTGACAATTGATTCGCTACATACCTCTAAAAGCTTGGCGCGTCTATGGTATAATCTCTAGAAACGGCTCTAGTATGATAATTTATCACAGTCCTATTAGGCCATGGACTGCCCACTCATAAACCCCTAGGAAAACGGCGCCTCCAGCAGATATCCACAGTGTCCGTGGGACCACGCCGGCAAACAGGGCCCGCGGACCCTCGGACGTGTAAATGGTTCTGAATCTTGTGAATAGCGAGGGTAATTTCTCCTTTGTCGAGTCCTAGTTCACTTAGGGTCAGGTTGCAGTGCGAAATGGAGGCGCGCATGCTTACGCGTAGGTCGAGCATCACGCGAGTCTTCAACACGTCCAGAGGAGTGGTCAGCGCTGCAGCCACTGCCCCAGCTATACTTCCACACACAGCAGCTTCATGCGCGTACAGTGGCTTCCGGTTGAGCCGGTGAGCAAGTTGCACCTTGAGCATCTCGTAGAGGGGAAATTGTAGCGAAGTAAATGGGATCTAGGATAGGATTTGAGCATTAGAGGGGGTAGATTGGGCAGCCATGAAGGGGATACCTCACGCATTATTGTTGACCCGAATCCCCGATAAAATCCTCTCAGACCATTGTTTGCTAACACCACGCGGGCTGCTGAGAGCGAGGAGAGCCCTGCGCCGTAGCTGAGAGTCTGCATTCGCGTTTTAATGACCTCTGTCGGTACACGAATCAGGCACGCCGCCTGAATAATCGATTCTGTTCGTGAGGATGGCATCCGAGATGATATGACGGCCGTACAACTTCTGCCACCGATGCAGAGAGCATGTGGTTCAAGGGTGCGAGGTGCGCCGGGAACGGTGAATGATTTTTCATAGTTTCATATGTCGAGAAGAACGCGGCCGCTGCAAAGTAACATGTTGGGTTTTGTCATCCTGGTGCAAAAAACATACCTCCAGGCGCGCTCCCAACGACAACACTCCCAACCCCCTTGTAAACACCTCTGAATCCGCCAGCCCGCGCGAACCCTTGGGCAGATTGGAGGCGTGTTTTGACAGTATCTATTGGGAAGAAAAGGAGATCGACCGCGGTCCCTGCCAATCCCCCGGCCTATGTTCGCGAGTTAGTATCTACTAAGCAAAGAAAAAGCGATATGACCAAGAGGGATTGGATGAATGAAGGCTTCCGGTCGCCTGACATAAGTATCTGGTGAGGAGACGAGACTGTGGCGTCGGAGTCCGTCCGACGCGTGCCAAATGGGACCCTGAATAAGCGGAATCGCTCGTTCCCACTCTCTCCCGAACCAATACATCAGTTACACTGCCAACCATTCCACAAACAACAAAGGTATAAAATGGAGAGATAAATCCTTCGAAAGTTCATCTACACCTTTACAATGCATCGCTGCTTGAGAGTACCAGAGATTGTTGCGCTCATCAGTGAAACATTCGCCCATTATGACTGTTTTGACCTAGTCTCCGACGAGAATACAGCTACCCTTGCCGCCCTCGCCCGTACGTGCCAAAGCTTCCACTCCCATGCGCTGGATATCCTTTGGAAGTCACAGATGACTCTTATACCGCTGATAAAGTGTTTCCCGGATGATGCATGGGAATACGTAGTCAATGATGTTGGGCTTGTTGACATTGTAAGCTGTGTATTTCCTTGACATCGTTATGCTCCAACCATTCCGCAGCGCTTCTAACGCCTCCTTGTACAACGAGACTGGGATAGAGTCAATTTCTATGCATACAGGATCAGGGCTCTTGGTTTCGACTGGACAACTCAGTTGCTTGCGCCATTGGCAATCTGGCAAGTGCTGGAGATGTCAAGACCATCCGATGCGCCCTTCCTGCTGCCAAATCTGCGCCGCCTGTCCTGGTGCATGCCCGACGAGATGTTCTCATACATCCGCATGCTCCTGGGTTCAAATATCTCCCATCTTCAATTATATCTTCATGGAAACGAAACGCTCAAGCTCCCCATCTTACCCCTCCTTGACTCGCTATGCCCACACCTAACAGACGTCAAATTTTTCACGAATCAAGAGTCGACCATGGCCGAAGGCATCATCTCAACCACCATCACACAGTGGAACTCTCTTGAATCGCTCAGTGTCAGGTCACTGACCCCGTTCGCCATGAATCATATTGCATCACTCTCCAAATTGAAGCGCTTATATCTTGACGGCCACCAGCATATGCTTCTCCCGCGGCTTTTGGGGAGAACAGACACCACATTTCCCGCACTCCAGATCCTGCAGTTGACCGGCCGCACTAATATGTCATACTGCGCATCGCTCATATCGATCATCAGCCCATCCCAACTCCGCAAAGTCACTATCATCGTTCCCGGCCGCACGACCTCCGACCTCTGGAAGCGCATATTTGCAGCGCTTGAATCATCTAGGAACACTCTCACCGACCTCAGTGTCATTGAGCGCACAATGACCGTCAGTACTAGCGATGATGGATGGACTATCGGCTGGGACTGTCTGAAGTCACTAACAGCCTTCCCCCTTTTGAAAAGGGTCGTGCTCGAGCCCGTCGGGGGACTAGATCTCGATGACGAGGACTTCGAGAAGCTTGTGTCCGCATGGCCCATGCTAGAGCACCTAGAGCTGGGATTGTTTTCCAAGTGGCTGCGACCATCCCGTGTCACCCTCGCCGGACTGGCCCCTTTGGTCAAGAAATGCCCCAACCTTCGTCACCTGGGTCTTAACATCGATGCCACGGAGTGCCCCGCACGGATCCCGCGGACGACACCGTCGAACAACAGGCTCACGACCATGACTGTAGGGTTTTCGCCGATCAGAGACCCGATAGGAACAGCCCACTCTCTCCACGACCTGTTCCCGCAATTATCAACTATGCTGGCGGGGTTCACAACGCTACCGGCGGGGTTGGCACCAACCGTTGGTGGCGATGAGGAAGTCTGGCGTGTCGCCTCCAAGGTTCTCCGCTTCATGAGAGATCATCCCGGAGAGGACCTACCTCCCCTGGCACAGCTCTGATCCCCATGGGGTTGTACTCATAAGCATTCGATTGCAATTACGGGCGTATTTTACACTAGATCGAATGTCCCTCCTTGCTTATTCTATTTTAGCCAAGCTCGCACGGACTGTAGCGGTTCGGGACCTAAACGCTCCTCTCATCTTCCCGTGCTTCGCTTGGCGGCACTGCTGTTTGCCCAAAAATGTAATCATGTAGAATGCCTGAATGGATACAAGTCAAAATCACCGCTTTACTCACCATTAACTTTGCATAATGCGTCGTAACACAGCCAGACCTCCCGAGGAGACCAACATTTTGCCACCCGCAGCTCACAGAGGGATCATGAATCTAGCTCGGGAATTCCTACCGTCCAGTCGCTTGGCCACATTTCGAGGCAATGGACGACTCTCTCCAACGCCCAAGCACACTCCCGCGAAGAGCACCCCTTGCAGACTCAGTGGGCGATACGGAGGATGAATCATCGCATCGGGGGACGGGGGCGGCGGCCCAGGCTGGACAAGACTGATGTACCCATCCAACCCCCCTTACCGTGACGGTATGATTCAATACAGCCCAAGCGTAGCTCGGTCTGCAATCCCAAGAACGCGGCGAAACAGGCTTTGAGCCAGTTCGAGTTGGGGCTGCAACTTCATGCGTTGGATCGCGTGATCTGCATCGGACAACGCTCAGGTGAGGGCTTGGTCAAGCCGCGAGCGCAACAGGCACCGCAGCAAAAATATCAGTTACGCTACCGCTTGCAGACTCCGGCACCCACATGTCCTCAGTATAAGAGATCAAGATAACGAAGCGATTCCTCCACTTGCTATCCAAGCTCCCGCGCGAACACTAATCTAGCCCCACCGTCGCCTCTCGGTGTTCACTTCGTTCAGCTCAGCGCGCTGCGCCTCATCCTTCCGCCGTCGACATCCCCTTTTACCAGAGTTGGGCTGCGGTTTGTTTGGCACAAGTGGGTCACACTACTTTCTGCCCGACAAACTACATGGGCTCCACCGGGGAAGATACTTAATGATTACTTACTAGATATACATTTACCAAGGCTCGGGTTTTACAAACACACAAAGCTGCTGATAAATTCGACCTCAATGACATGGGTTAGCTAGGGGCTCATCATGTGGGCGGAAGGGGGAAGCGTTGGGTAGGGTAGTTGGGACATGGTGTACATACTGTTCAATCGCAGATGTCGCAAAACAGGTTGTCTTGGTGGTGACCGCGCATGTGTCTGTAGGCGGCAAGGTGATTCATGACTTCTGACCATCGCTTTGAGTATGCTCTCTGCCCTTCGTCAAAACCATCCTCATCCTCATCATCGCCATCATCGTCATCCGGGTCAAACCGCTCTATTGTGCGCAGCCTGGGAAAGACCATCGACAGATATGCGGCCGCCCAAGGGACCGACGATTGACTGATTGGTGAGCAATCAACCTCGATGCGATCGACGCGGGAGTTAGAGGGGCTGGAGCCCAAGTTGATATGATGGAAACACGTGTGGGTCGCATTGACATAGACTATCAAGGCTCGCAAATCTGGGCAGAACTCCGCCAGAGGCGCGAGTCCTTGCAGGGTGAGTCGCCGTTGCTCGATTGGTTGACGCATCTTGATGGCTCCAATATGCAAACACTGTAAGCGTGGCCAGGCAGTCGCCATGTCGCGTACGAAGGCGTCGTCGACGTTGAACCCAAATGTTGCGTAAAGCCCCACATGTGTAAGATTAGTGAGTGACAACAGTGGCCGAAGCTGATCTATTGCCCCTGGTGAAATTTGCCACTCCGGGGTTGGGTAGTCTTCGATGCAGATTGCCGTGAGGGTGTCTTTGCTACACAACCCCGCCAGCGTGGAAAATAGATCATGCCAATCCAACGTGAATGCCTCGTAACGCCTAAAGAATTGGAATTTTTCGAGGGGAGAATTCGTGGCGGCTTTCAATAGATTGAGACTAAGCGGAAGTGTGGGTGCATTTATAGTCAACTTCTGTAGGACCGGAAAAACGGGGCTGCCGGACGCAGGTGAGAAGGTGTCTCCGAGTTTGCTGTCCACTCGAGTGAGCGCTAGGTCAAGGAGGTGGGGGAGACCGGCAACAACCCGGAGGGATTCCTCAGAAAGGTTGGGCACAATGAGTGATTGGAGCTGGGACCATCCAGGCAGAACAAGATTCATCTGGCGTTCGATGTCAAGACTGTATTCGGCAATCAACCGAAAATGGAGCAAGGTAGGATATTTCTTGCCAAGCATGGGGAGCAGAGATATTTGGGCAGGGTCACCTCTCAAATCCAGTGTCATCTTGTGAATGCATGGTCCCAGGAACATATGGGGGAGTTCCCCGGGGTACCGGTCTAACTCGACCAGGTTTGGGAATATGGGCTGGCCACGAAAAGCGGGGCTCAAAGCCCGGAAAACGTCAACTGGAATTGCTTGCCGATCTCCAAAGACTCGGACACGGTGAGCATAGTAGATCTGGAAGCGTTCCAGATCAGCGGGAGTAACAGCCCTGGCCAGTACAGCATTGGCCTATGGAATACATAAGTCAATTGTGGCATTGATCAATGCAGTTGCATAATGGCGCTCAAC
>QGOG01000412.1:0-25796 GCA_003313185.1 Collybia sp. MG36
AGCCGCAGCAAAGCCGGGTCTCACAATAGATCCATGCCTGACATGGGTGGGTGCGAAACAGCGTGCATCAGGTTCACGCGCCATCGGGTAGATGAGGGTTTACAAATAAAGTGTATACATGGTTGCACTGCTAAATAGTAATAATAAAGTCGTGTCAAATCACCCTCCGCCTCTTAGATGGGCTGGCTGCTGACCCAAGGCCTGACGAGAAATCTGGCAGCGTCTCATCATCCGTACAAGAGGCGGGCCGTTTGGGTTTATAGATACGATCGCCGAGGCGGCCGTCAGAGTTTGCGGCTGATCTTTCGCTAACCTGCGTTATGCGGGGTGCGTCATCGGCGGACTCTCCGTCTGAGTCAGACACCGATACAGCCCTGCGCTTCCGTTGCGGAAGTTTGCTTCTTGATGTAGGTGTCTTTCGACCCTTGCCTGCGGGCGTAGCCTTGGCGCCACTAACGTCCACGACCTTGCAGACCTCGACATTCGCGCCTGCACCAAGAAGCGAGTCAAACCAAAGCTGCGACAAATCAGACAAGTGACGAATTGATGGCTACCCGTCTACCTTTTGATTCTCCTGTGGGGAATCACCTGGTCCCTTGACTTCTACGAACTTGCACAGCTTCTCAGTTAGATTCCACACAATGAGATCAGGCACGCCACTGCTACGACCTGCATAATCTTCACAGAAGAGGCGGCAGATAAACGATAATGAATTGCCGCCAAGACACTGCCATAGAGGATAAGGATCATGAACCGGAAGCAGTCGCTACAACCAACTTACCTCAATGATCTCCAACAGATCCTGCTGATCACAAAGATCCCATCTTACGCCAGCGCAAAAGACTTCCTTGGCTCGGAATTGTTCATCATGCAACGTAAGTATTTCCTTGCCTTTGCCAGCTTCAATCTCTAGCAAGCGTGCTTCGATCAGTTCCTTCCTCGCAAGGTAAAACGAGTCTCCCGCCATGTCCAGTGGAGCAGTCTGAAACGGTGTTTCGAATGCCCCTCGAACATCGGTGAAGATGACATCCCAAAACAACAGTCCAAAGATGGTTGTCAAAATCCGGGTTTCAGAGTGGAATCTAAACGAATATTAGCTTCCACATGACCACTGGGATAGGCAGCCCACCCTTTGAAACCGAGGCTCTCATAGTATTGCAATGCACAAATCTCGACATTGACTTCTTCCTTGTCCTTCCCCTCCCAGATAGACTTGCCTTTCCATCTCCATTGTGAGGACGAAGATTCCTTTGGCTACATTAACCTATGTCAATCCACGCATACCCAAGGCGATCGAATGATTGACCTTAGCGTCAGTTTCGTCCTTCTGCTGTGGGCAGGACGTTTCAACGACCTTCTCTTCGCCCGTTGTGGCAATTGCCGCCGGCGCGAAATAAGAATCCACCCCTGAGCTGGTTGGGGTATTGGCGCTCCCATTCATCACCCGACCACCGGAAGAGATCTTCAAGGCCTCGGCTCGTTTCCAAATCCGCACAGCTTTGATTGTGATCACATCGGCTTTCTTCAGCTCATAATCGCACTGGCACCTCTCTTCTTCTGGCAGCTTCAGACGTTTTTCCAAAGCCTTCAGTCGACGGACCAAGCCAGGGCGAAAGACTGCAAGATATAATGGGAATTCGGCTAATATACGAAACCGGAATATACTGACCCATTCCCGTGTCATTGTCCTTCAATGCATCTTTCACACCCTCCAAGGCTCGAAGCAGCATCTCTTGGTTCGTGTTTTTGTCCGAAAGGTATCGGGTTTGGATCAGGGCTCTTCGATCATACCACCTCCCTCTTTTACCTCGCCTCCAAAACCGCTGCGCCAATAACGCCTCAAGCACCGCGGCTTCGTATCCATGTTCGCCTAGCGTACCCAATGCTTTTGCTGCCTTGTCCACCATTCGGGTGTATACATAACCTAGAATAGCATCGGTTGCTAGCCAACGCCCATAACAAAATACGCACCAGGCTCAAAACGCTCAAGCCCGGGTGTCCGTGGTTGCTCGTGGCATTGTTGTTGATCGGCTACGAACTCGCGCCATTTCTGGTAGATTGACGCCTCGAGATTTCGCTTAACGACCCTAGCCTTTTGTTTTTCGATGGACTCAGTATCAGTTGTGTCGGCGTCCACCACCGTATCACCCGTAATGTCTCCACCCTCGGCCTTCACAGGGAATGGGGTTTCAGAGGTCCGGGAATTGGGGGTCCTCGGCACCAAGCGGTTTGTCGGTGTAATGAATCGGCGGGCTGGCGTAGCAGGCGTTTTCGACCTTGCCCTTGTTTTGGCATTTTGGGCGATGGAATCAAGTTCCTCATTGATTTCGGCTTCCAATCTGAGCGCATTCTCATACTCAAGGTACCCCCCTCGCGTGCGCCATATCGCGTTGTCTCGGCCGTGATTGTATGTAGGATAGGTTCTCTTGCCGAATGAAGTTAAGAGGGCGGGAATGAGAAGTGCGTCTGGATACTCGGTGCTTCGGTATGCGATTATATGAAGGCGCCGTATAAGCTGCTGGATTTCATAATTGACCTTGATGCATTTACCTATAGAGCTAGGGATTACATACTGGCTGAAAGACACATTGCGAGTGGACGCACCTAACATCTGAGAGACCATTTCCATCAATCGGGCTTCTTGGGATCGGTGTGTGGATTTTCTCCCACCCACGTCATTGGTCTTGATGGGTTGGAATGGCAGCGTTGTCTGGCGCAACTTGCCAAAATGAGAATTTGATGGTCCCGCGCGCGTCCCGAAATCAAGCACCGCCTGCGTTGATGCGTTGAACATCAGAGCTGATATCATTTCTGGTTTCTGTCACCACCACAGTTGGTATGAGGATTGATGAGAAGAGTTGAGGATTGCCAACCTACAGTCGATTTGAGAGGCTTGCATTTGGTTGCTTTGACAAGCACCTTGAGTTGATCGACATTGAGTCGCCCCAGCCCTTCGCGTAGAGTCATCTTGGATTCATCCATGAAGAGATGGTCAAAAATTTGGTCCAATGGTTTTGTATCAACACTTTGAGCAGCGACGACGGAAGTGGCTGGAGGAGCTTCTCCCTGTTCGCAGGGTTCCGAAATAGTAGGCTTCACTTCTGTGTCATCGTCATGAGACGGGAGGTCAACCACACCCAAAGCCTCATCTGTTGATACCTCGTCCGTGGGTTCACTCGCCCCCGTTCCGTTGGAAATGGCATAGTAACTGAGCGGTGTGCAAAGGTCAGTGATGGACGCTGCAAGACCGTCGTCACCAACTTCATTTTTATACTTTTCGAGCGTTGATACCGGATGCCATTGGTCTGCTTTGCGATGGATGAGACGCGCGAAGCAATATCGCGTGTTATCTACACGGAGCGTTGATCACAAAGCGTAAATAAGAAATGGGTAGTAGAAGACATACAACAGAAACTCTGGTACACCCGAAATACATCCCATTCGCGTTCGGACAGGAGGTGTGCCTCGTGTTTCCAGACAGTTTCAACCATATCTAATGATACGAATGCTATCAGCAGTAACCTCCCAAACGCACTAACTCACCTTCAAATATCTCAACATACAGGGATGGTTTCCTACTGACCACACCCGCATGTGAATCATCACCCTCGCTCACTGGCAAACTGTTTTGCAATCGAGCAGTGTCCAAACACTCAAGATTGTGTTCTATGATTTCGGGGTCAAAATCGGTTGAACCCGCGCCGTATGCGAGGTAGCTGGAAGAATCTGGCAATTCCGTGTCTAACATTGTAGTTTCATTCGGAGGCAACGAGTTGAAGGTGCTACCACAATCCAACCTGATTGATTTCACGGGCAACGAGACCCAGTTTCAACACACGCTGGAAGAGTCACGCGTACGACAAGTGGCACAGTCACACGCAGAACCAATCCACCGGTCAGACTGCCAGTGCTACTTATGAGCCTATGACTGCCTATGAACAGTGATCATGATTCAAAAGAATCAAACTACAATAATTGCTATCAATGCTCGTAAAATTTGGTCGATGGGGGCTATAATAGCCATCAATGGCCCGACTACAAGATCTAGCGTTATGAGCGTAAACGATAAATACGAGGATCCATGTGAATCCTAACTGAGAGGAGCAATGCTAGGCCGACCCTCCTGCAGACGAAACCTGGCTAACCCCATCAACATCCACTGTCCGAGTGATTCTGATAGAGTTGATGCTGTGAGGCGATATGTCACTATTCGAATGATTGAATTTGAAGCTGCTCGTCGGGTGAGCAGGGATTGACTTCAGTTTCTGAACCCGGCCCAACCCCACCCGGGCGTTGATAAGCATGATGGCGATTCCAGTAATGGGTGGCCAGGCGGTCGCAGCAAACATATATATGCCTGGGCCTTTATCCGCTTCATACGAGGTGAAAAATAGAATAGCCCATGAACTAGCGAAATAGGAATCAGAGATGTGCCCAGTTATATTTTGTTATGACAAACGTGTAGAGTGCTGCACTTTCAATGACCATTATTGCAGCACGCTGAAATGGAGTGAGGTGAGCCCCGAAAATCGACGATCCGAAGCAGTGCGAACATACGATAATACTGTCCCCACCAGATCCGATGTTTCGCTGGTGGCTCCTCCACAGTCGCCACATGATGAAACCTAGGGGTGGGTATTTCATAATTGAAGGAGGAAGAGACCCAGCCGACCAACCGGAACAGTAGACATTTGTACTACACATATGTCAGTACAACGCGAATGAACAGAGATTCTCACTAACCAAACAGTGAATACACATGCGGCAACTATCCAGCGATTCCATGAAGCAAAAAAGCTCGCATCGAGTGCAGTCCCGTTTTTTATGAGTTGATATACTAAACCAACGAAAGCCACTATATACCAGTAAGGCCCACTTTCTGCATCATGATCAACAAGTCCGCTCACTCACCACTTTCTCCAACTGCTGAACAAATAGGGAACATGACCACAACATGGTTGCAGCCCCAGATTATCCAAACGCGATAAATCTGTCGGGAATGTCAAGGCCTGTACAGAGGTCGTCTGAGGTGACAAACAATGATAAAATCTCCAATGGCGCCCGATAAGAACACCAGCGACATCGCCGCAACACTGGATGGTGAAAATATGTCTAAAACGAATGCTACAGCATCTTGCGTTGTACCTGCCAACGCTTTGAACAAACGATATATTGTAACCGCCCAGTGCTATCAGGTATATTAGTGAGCGCAGGATGGTAGTGATTCATTGGGTCATACTGCGGTCACAACCAGAAAGAGTAGGATTGATGCCAATATCACCGGCTTCAGGTAAATCGATGAACGAGAGGAAGTGCTCCGATGGCCCAGGAGAAACATTGAAACGACAAAAAGGATGCACAATACGCCATAGGTGAAGCTGTTGACGACGGCGGCAGCAATGTAGTATGTGATTGGGGATGTCATTTCTGGGCTATTGTCAAACATACGACGGCTAAATGATTTTATAACCCGACAACTTGATCAAAGGGCACGGTCATATCCAAAAATGGCCCAAGAAACGCACGAACTTCGAAGGAGGCTGACTGTTACTAGTTGTGGATCAGATCGATCCTCCTGGCTATGATCGAGTGCCAACAGGCGGTGGGAGTTTCCAGAGTCACCACAGCAACTCACGAAAACAGTAATCCGAGCGATACAGCAGAGTCCCATCTTGATGAAGAAATTGGTGCTGTAACCGCAGGTCGAATATTGATATTGAATGGCGACCAATGATTATTGATTAATGACCGATGTCAATGACCCACTAGGCCCACACAGAGTTCGGGACAATGTCTCAAATGTATGAAGCGATGTGTTACGAAAATCTGAGGAGAGGAATGGCGTTGGTGGGCCACGCCTTGTTTGCCTCTGTCGGCCCAGCCATGGATTGGTAATCATATTGATCTCCTATGCAGAGTCATATGATATGACAGATATCATCATCAACTCGCTGGATTCTCGTCAATGGCATGGCCTGATATAGGGACTCGTGGACTCTCAGTATTAGCACTACATACGACGTCAGAAAATTATTTAATCCATCACATCCCTTCATGACCGTCACCAATTGGTGAATTGATATCTGAGTCACCCCAACTTCGCATCACCACACGGATATTAGTGACTGGTGTTTGGAAAGCCCGGGGATGGCCGCTGCGAAATTCGCCTAGATGCGTTCTGCCGTTGAGGACCTCGTCCTGAAACGTGAGTAGGTTCGACGGTCGGATGGGTGATGATGATGTGTTCAAGAACATCTGCCAGGTAACTATCCCCTACCTCGCCTCAAGAAGCAGACCTGCGCGGGCGAATATATATTACAGCTGGGAGGCTGTAGTCTGCTTACTGATCAATCGATCAAGAGTGACTCTGAGTGAGCTTCTCAAAATACTTGGGAGTTTCGGTGTTACTATGACAGTTGAATTTAGCATTATGTGACAAAGAGGTGTCGTGGAAGAACTGAAACGATGAGAGTACAGGTTCAAGGGGACTGCAAATTCTGCGTGCTGTGTTCGAAGGTATAACCGGGAGGGGGGTCGTCCGATAGTCCCCGCGCCCAGGGTGATTGTTGCTGCGACTGCAGGTACTCGATTTGCTGCCTCATTGCTTGCATCTGCTCCTTCATAGCATTCATCTCCTCTTCGTCATTCCTCTGCAAGGCTCTCGGCGACATCGACACCCGACGCCCTACCTCTGACTTCAGGTCCTGCATCTCCTGTCTCGCGGCTTGTATCTGCTGATCCAGCGCCAGTTGGCGTGCATGTCGAATTTCTTCCGTCGAGTGCAGGGCTGGAGAAGAGGCATTGCTGGTGGTAGCAGACGCACCGTTGAGGCCTGTTGTACTCGCAAACACAAGATCCTCCCCATGCGACGGGGGTGGAGTATCCCACGAATTCCGTGGGCTGTGTGGATTGCTTAATGGCCCTTCGAGGATATTTGACATGTTGCTTTGGGGCGCCACGAAAGTCATGACTTGGTTAGGGCCGTACCGCAAAATAGTGTCCGTTGATGGTGTATGTTGGTGGCTAACCTGGTCCCGATGTGATTGTACATAAGGTAAAGATGATCGCCCTGTTCCCCCAACATTGTAGGAGAAGCCGGATACATGATTTTGTGTTGTGTGAAGGTCATCTTCGAAGGGCTTCTCACGGCGTCGGCGACAACAAACGAATAGCAGGGCTGCTAACGCCCCGAGAACCGCCAATCCCCCCAGTGTCCCACCGACAATTACCCCAATAGGTGCACCATTATTACTGGAGGTGTTAGCAGCGGAAAGAATGGATGGTTGTGATTGGGTGGATGTGGATGCCGAACCTGGGGATAGGGAAACGGTAGTCGATATGATTCTGGACACCGTCGATGTTGATACCGAAAGCGAATCGGAGGTTGATGACGATGGCGACGGCGAAGGCGACAGTGATGATGATGGCGATGATGGTAATGATGGCGATGAAGGCGAGGATGGCGATGGCGAGGAAAACGGCTTTTCTGGGGGAGACGAACTTGTGACCCCGTCGTCAGCTCTGAAAAGCAATCAGTGCATGCCTGAAAGATTGTGTACACCGACTCACGTGTAGATGGCATAGTCGAAATTAACAAAGACATCGTAATTTTTACCAGCAGTAACTATGCTTAATTTATGGTCAACATTGGGCAAGTTGGCGGTCGAAAAAACGAGGGCGTTGTATTGTAAATCATGACTTGTTGAAGGAGCGTGTCGAAAGCTGGATATTTTATTGTTGTCGAGAATAAAATCACACTCGGTTAGGGTTGTGATCCCGGGCCCTTCATCGTTCGCGAGAAGGAAGAAAACATATATAGCAGTCCCTGGTGTGACAGATCAATTTTTTGAGTGTATATACCACAAGAACCAGAACTACCCACCTTTGAAAGCTAGATCTATGGACATAGTTTTCAACCCCGCATTATACGTAGCCGCCGTCCATGTCCCCTGAAATGCCTTGGATTCATCCGGCTTTATTATACAGCCTTTACAAGTGGCGTCTTCCCATACTCCACCCTGCGATGGCGAATAAACCGGCCGGACGTGGGTGACTGAGTCTCCGAGGGTGTCATCAATCGTCCGATTGGTTATCGCACCCAGCGTCACCTGAAGTAAAAGGAATATACGCAGGAGGACCAAAGCGCCTGGCCCGAGTCGCCTGAACATGGGGGAAGGTGATGGAAGAAAGAAAGGATGGTCTCCCAAGTAAATTTGATATCATATGTAGGCTTGGGTTCCGTATGCAACACCCTTCGGCTACGGGGGTGCATCAAAGTGATCAATGCAATTATGATGAAACCTCTACGCGATAGCTCCAGAGGTGGACCGAGATTGCCGTGCATATCTTCAGCATTCGCTTTATTATGTAGCCCACTGTGAGGCTCTGTGAGGGCGGTAGGCTGTGGTAGGGGTGAGTTACATAGGACCCTGACCGCACATAATATACCTGGCCTTCACATATCAGCAACAGAGCGACGCTATTAATCACTTACATTCCGTCGCCAGCACTTATCAGGCTACTTTGGAGGCTTCCTGAATTCTAATATCAGCAGAACTGATAACAGAGAACGCGAGACACAGACCATGTTGTGCCAGTTTCAACTTGAGGTGAGACTGCTAGTGACTGTTGGTTGAAATTCGTTTCCCCCAGACGCGTACCAATAACTTGACAATATATGCCCTGGTAACTGAGGCAAAAACCCGCCAAGAACACCGTGTCCAATAGGTTCGCCGATTCGAGTGGGATGGAGACCCGGTACTTGCCCCCTCAAAGCCGGATGCCTGGGGCAGAGGAAGACGCCCTGACCCCTTCATTGGCCAGTCCGAATGATAGACGCATGTGCATGCTGGGTATGAATGTTTGAACAAATACTGGGTGTTGAAGGTCTCAGGGCCCTGCAGAACATCGCTGGTTCATCAATAGGATATGTTGCGAGAGCCAAAAGTCTCCGGAAGACAAACAATCATGGAGCCTGCATTTGAGTGTATCAATGGTAAGGAGAG
This sequence comes from Collybia sp. MG36, assembly GCA_003313185.1. Taxonomy (NCBI): domain Eukaryota; kingdom Fungi; phylum Basidiomycota; class Agaricomycetes; order Agaricales; family Clitocybaceae; genus Collybia; species Collybia sp. MG36. The sequence goes on from QGOG01000412.1 coordinate 9,006, forward strand.
ACATGGCGAGTTGAAATGACAGGATGATTCATGATAAATGTGTAGGTGCGACAGAAATGCCCCACCCAGTTTGAAGAAAAAGAATGCTTGGAATAAGAATTAAGAGAGATCATATGCCATAATCCGTCCACCAATACCAGAACCCAAGAGGGATGCGGCTGGGATTCTAAAAATGAGTGGTGGGGAGTGAAGTCGACGCTCAATGTTCGACGAGGGGTATATTCGTGGTCGGTGGTTCTCTACTGATGTGCCTTTGCTGCCCCGGCGGCTACGATGTCATCATCTTCCTTGTCAAATATGTCGTCCCAATTTTTGCTTCTCCGTTTTCTGAAAAGTGTGTGAATTATGATGCCACAATCCAGAGGGAGGAACCGCTCACAATAAGAAAATGATCAAAAATACAATGGCAGCGAGTCCGACAATACCACCAATCACGCCACCTACAATCGGGCCAACATTTGCGTTGGAGGATTTTGAGCTCGAGCCTCCTTGGTTGCTCGACGTCCCTGTTGACCCTGTCACACCTGCAGTTGCACCCTTGGTGGTTGAAGTAACAAGACGTGTGGTTGTCGATGCCGAAGGCCCAGGATTCGCTGGTTGGTTGTTCCCCTCATTTGTGGTAGGACCGTCGACCACCGGATTATTGTTGTTGCTGTTGCTGTTGCTGTTACTGTTACTCCCACCCACTTGAGAGCAGGTTGTCCCGAAGAGCGTGGTTGTCCTCGTGGCTACGGCATCGATAGTTACTGTGAGAGGGACCTGTGTGGTTATCACACCACCTGTTCCAGCTCGTTAGAAAACCGGCAGGACGAGTTGGAGGATTAAACACCTGGGATGGTGCTCACTGTCGAAATCTGCACGGAGGAGCAAACTCCAGTAATTGTCGGATTGCATCCCGTCGATATAATCGTGGTGACTCTGGAGCTCTGAGTGATCACAGATTGCGATTGAGTGACGGTCTGAGTTTGGGTAGTGAAAGTCCCAACGCTCGTCGCGGTGGCGGAGGATGTACAAGCCGACATTTTTGGCAGGAGCAGGGATCAAGGAGGTTCATTGAGGTTGAGAATAATTTATATGCCAACCGCACAGGGCTGTGTGAGGCAATAGGGTTCTGGGGGCTAGCTGAAATAGGGTGCCAAGCGTTCATTGCCGATTTTCTTTAGGGCAATGTGCAGCCCCTTTATCTGCTGGATGGGGGATTTTACACGCTCAGGAATGGTGGAGACAGCGGGGAATCAATCCATAGGGTGTAAGCCGCGCTGGTCGCCGGGGCTCTCGACGAATTGTTGGGCCTTTGAGACCAAATCATCTGCAATTTAATTGAACCTAGTGTATGGTGTCGACCGAATACCGGCTGTAGATAAAATCTCAGCGTCGAGGGCGCACGGAAACGCGTCGCGAGACTGTCGAAGTCTTGAGGAGCCGACGGGCTATATACGAGAGGGACACAGTGGAACAAGAGGGCGCCGGAAGAGAGCACCAGTCGGCTAAAGCGAGTATACCTGGTACCAGTCAGCTTTGGTGAGTTTCCCAGGAGTTTGATTTCACAATTCCCCATGAGATAAATATTAAAAGAAAGACCTAATCTATCCAACATCGTGCCCGACAAATGAAAAAGTAGTTAAGCTGCTAGATCATAAGATACATATAAACTAGGTTGGGGACGTATACAGGCGGGTTACCCTGGGTGTCGTGGAGGTGTAGATGAATGCAGGATGATTATTGAGGTGCATGATAGGGAAACCATATGGGTGTCGTGAGCGGCTGCAGAGTTATGTCTCGGGAGTAGAGGTCCGATGTGCATCCGACTCCACTACAGGCTGTGATTCTTCGACCTCGTGCTCTGGGGATCGCGGAGGAGCCTCGACCTCACTGGCCCAGGAGTATTTTGTGAATCCCTCGACGATGGTCTCAGTTTGACCAATGTCTTGAGGGAATGTGTCCCCTACCTCCTCTCCCCAACCCTCCCCACCTTCGCTTTCGTTAGGTCGCTCATCAGTGTTAGAGTATGGGATGGTCGCAAGCACATGCCGGGGTTCGTCGCTCGTCACGACTTTCTCGTCTGCACTCTCCTTGTCCGTGGGTTTTGCGCCTTTCTCCCCCTTCCCCTCCTTTTCCTTGTTTGAGACTTTCCGCCACAGCTGCTTGCCCGCCCCTTTGACCATTTTTCCCAGCGTGACAAAGGGATCCTCCAGCTCCTCTTCTGACTGCCGTCGGGGCTGTCGATGCGGGTGTGCAGCCCCCTCCTCATTCGTCCACGCCGGACTGGAGGTATGGGGCATGGGTGGCTCATCGTAGCCCCGCCTCCTCCGCATCATCTGGCTACGGGCAGCAACACCTAGTGGCGCAAGTGATCGCCGTTTTCTTGGTGCAAGCTTGGGAAGGGGCGCAAATTTTACATTGAGAGATGGTGCGGGGAGTGATGTGGTGGATATAGTGGATTGTCGGGACTCGAGTATGCCAACTGGTGAAGGCGCTAGGGATGAGGAAACCGAAGACGAAACTGAGGAGGTGGTGTTGGCGTTGGTGCTATTACTGGTGCTGGCGTGACTGGTGCTGGGTATATCGACCGAAATACATTGCGCTGTTTTTGAGCTCTTGTTGTCGTTTTCTGCATCATAGGTCATGTTATTACGATCGAAACTCCGTTGCTGCTCGGATCAGAGATAAGCGCTGGATTGCAGCTGTGATTTCGCGTAAATTATAGAAGGTGTAAAGGAGCGTTTGGGTCGTGCGGCAGCGCTTTGTTTGTCGTATGTAGTGCTGGACAATAATGGAAATGATGATAAGAGAGTGATGATGGCGATGGAGCCCAGATTGATGTTGGTGGGGAAAGAAGATCAGGCAGCGAGCCCAACCTTGACTTTAGTTTGGAACAAGGTCAAGACGGGACAAAGTCAAGGTGATAGGGGTAAGTGGCAGAGGGTAAGTAAAAAGTGACTAGTGATAGTGATGCTCCATGGTCCGGGTAATAAAAAAGAACAAAATCGGGGCTCTTGGTCAAAACAATCACACATGGCCTTTGCTCCTGTCAAATAAGATGTCCATGTCAACGTTCGTGTACATTGATATATCTGTCGCCAGGCCATATATTCGCATCAGATGCACTCTCAGAAATAGAACGGGTTCTATAGTCATTTCCTATCTGCAACATGGGATTTTCATATACTTGAGAAAAGTAGAAGGCATAGGTCCGGCATGGGTATCGAAGAACAGGCAGGCCCTCGGCATGTGGGTAGCAAACTGTCATTTTGTGCAGGCACACAAAACAATGCAGGGACGTCACCAGGCCCACCCGTCCAATCGCGGTCTTTTTGAATGCCAGGATTCAATGAGGAAGAGAGATGGGACGTGGTCATGAGAGAGAGGATAGTTCGAGGGGGTTTGGTTCGTTTCCAAGACTTGCTGGAGACCGCAATCGAGAAGGAGAGGAGGGAGGACAGAAGCGCGATGCGAGTCTGTGGGTTCACTTTGGACAACGAACGAGGTGGTGGATATATGGGCCGCTCAGGCTCGGGAGCGCGGCAAACCACAGACGATCGCCATCCGTCGAGATCCTCGATGAAGATCACAAAAAAGCATCAAGAGCGGACTCAGGTTGTGTCGTTGTTTGATATCATCAAAACACCGTCAAGCCCGATTGTGTCCCGGCATACTGAGACTTCATATCGTCCAGGTCAGCAGCCTCGTCCTGGCTCTTGTAGTCATATTGAGACAAGCTTCCAAGATCACTAGCACCAGCAACAGAAGCAGACCCAAACGAGGTTCGTCGCCTGAGCCTGTCACTCTGCGAGAAGGTCATGGATGCACCGAGGACACTGCTACTATCTGTGACGCTGGGGCCGGCATCTTGAGAGATAATAGACGATGCATAACTATATGTGCTGCGTTTAGCACCATTGGGTCCGCGGGGAACACCTGGGCCGAAGGGACCAGGAGCACCAAATAAGGGGAGGCCGGATGAGTAAGTTGCCTGAGAGCGAAGGGATTGAACATCGGATGGAATATAACCCAGAGCATCGTGGGTGCGATAGAAGCTAGCGTCGAAACGGCTGGGGGTACCGGAACGACGACCCATGGCTAAAATTACCGGGAGCCCTCAGTCTCGTTTTCAGTGAGTGAGATGAATATTCATCACGTACGATCCGATGCCACGCCACTATGCATGGGTCCGCCCAAGTATTCCCTCGCATTCGTCTCATGTCTACGGAATTGGTCCGTAGATTTGACAAGGGAGCGTCTTGGTTTGCTGAATTGAATCATGCTTGGCTGCAAATTGCTCAGAGGGCCTTCCACAAGGCAATTCTTTTCCTTGTAGTGCGTGAGTAGATAATGCCAAAGGGGATGCTATACATGTTGTTAGTTAGTGGAACGCAATGGGAATCCGGGACCTTGCCTTGCTGAGGACCTTTGGATTTCCCAGAATCACAACTCCATACTTTGCTCTTGTCAACGCGACATTCAATCGACGTGGGTCGTTCAAGAACCCAATCCCTTGATGCTCATTGCTCCTCACGCAACTGAGGATAATGTAATCCTTCTCTCGTCCTTGGAAGGCATCTACACTGGCGACCTCGATTTCCTTATAGAGGTCCTTCTTGAGCGAACCGTTGAACTGCATGTAATTCACGATATACGAGCGCTGGCCTTCATATGGGGTAACGACGCCGATCTGGCCAGGCACGACTCCAGATTTGAAGAACTTGGTAACAATCTTCTCCACATTCGAAGCTTCGGTCCTTTTCGCAAGTCATTAGCACACACTGGATGCGAGGAATAGGAGATCTACCTGTTCAGAAACGACGTCCCACTGCTCGAGATCTCCTCCTGCCCGAGATTCTGATAGAAGAACATTGGCGTATCGGGTACGGGCCAGGGAAAATCTACATTCTTTCTTAGTCGCTCGGGGGCTGTTACACCATTCTGTAGGGTTCCTTCGTAAAACATATTCGATGGGAATTCAGACAGGCAGGGGTGCATCCGATACTGAACTTGGAGACGGATCGGCCGATTGCTGAGAACGACTAGACGCTCGAAGAGAGATTGTGTCAGGCCGGCACGAGCGGCTTTCTTGTTCATGATAACAGGTCCAAGTTGCTATGTCCAAATGTTGATGAGGACAACAGGGACATCAGCGACACAGGATGACCACGCACCTGATGGTCCCCGACAAGCACGACCTGCTTACATCCCAAAACCAATGGAATCATACATTCTGAGAGTTTTTGTTGAGTGATTGGGGGAAAAAATCAAAGATAGCACATACCAGGTTCAGCGGCTTGTGTGGCTTCATCAATCAACACAGTCCTAAACTTCAATTTGCTGAGCCTGGGGTCACCAGCTCCTACACAGGTGCAACAAATGACATCTGCGGCACTCAGGATCTCCTTCTCGCACTGCCTAATCAAGGTCTTATACTTCCGCTCATCATTGCTACTCAATTCGCCTTGCTCCGTCTTCAGCATGATCAACTTCTGCAATTCTACGTGTGTCGTGCTGTTTGCGACCTGTTGGTGGAGGGTGAGGAACCCAACGCTCGAGTCCAGAGCTTCGCGCGATTTGGCGGTTAGGCGGACCACCTTGAGTCCGGTCGAGTGGATTTTCTCAGTGAGCTGATCAACAGCCACGTTGGATGGCGCGCAGACAAGGACCTGGCCGGGGTTCATCTTTGCGAGATGGTACACGATAGACGCGGAGGTCACCGTCTTTCCCGTGCCGGGCGGTCCTTGAATTAAGCTGATAGGTTTCTGTAATACGCTTTTTACAGCATACATCTGTGAGTGGTTGAGTTCCGGCAGCCCCGGGGCGGAAAACCGCTTGGGCATCTGGGTGCGAAGGACTTGAGGTTCAAGTTCATGCCCAAGAAGTTTGTGGTACTAGAAAACCCGATCAACCGAAACCGAAACCATGCAAACCATGAAAACTCACGATGTAGCCGCTGACACTCTTTTCGTCGACAGCAAACGTTTTCATGGCCAGCTGCATGCGGTCAAAGCTTGTCGATTTCCAGACGAAATCAGCAGAGAAGTTGTGAGTGCACTCAGAGGGAACACCCTCCGTCCGCCGAAGTTCCAATCCAATTTCATCGGACACATCTGCAGCTAGTTAGATTACGTCGGCCAGGATTTCACGACATACTGTTAGGGATCTTGATGACATGGCCGACCCCCTCCCAGGCTTTATGCAACTCCCCGGCATACCTCAACCGAAGCTCGTCGCCCACAGCGAGCCTGACCTCTCCGCTCTCCAATTTAGGTAAACAGAACCAGGCAACTCGCTTCTGGTTCAGACCAAGATCCCAACGGACGGTGATATCAGTCTGAGTTTGACTCTCCTTGAGCCTCTTATCGTAATCAGCCTCTATTTTGACCAGAGGGCCGAATATGTTCTGATATTGATACGCGTCTTCGTACCGCACAAGAATGGGCTGAGGTTCGTCGTCGACGCCGGGCTTCTCAAGGTCTTCAAGCGTAGCATTAGCGTTCTCGCGCCACAGGTCTTCCAGGCGGTTGATCTGAGCGAACGAGATCTGGCGAGATCGGAGCTGTTCCGTCTCGCTGGGCGGCTTGACGAGCCAGGAGAGGAAGGACCGGTCGTCAATCAGAGGAGCCCAAAGTGCCGAGTTCCACGAGATATCCTTTGAAATCGCGGCACACGGCTGACTAGAAGCCGCATTAGCCAACGGAGATACCTAACAGGCAGAGAACTTACCGGCATAGCAGGACAACAACTGTGTCGCTCTTGGCGGGGATGAAGCCAAGCATGAATACATTCTTACTTCCACAGTTATAGCACTCGGGTGTGGTCTCGCCCAGCGGGCTCTCCGCATGCAAAATGACTTCCTTGTGTTTGGCACGCACGAGATGGTTGACTATGTGCGATGCGGACGTATTGCCGCGGGAGTTGCAGAACCATTTCGAACAAATCAGACACTTGACTACAGATGCAGGGGAGTGGATACCGCAATAGCTGTGTAACATGAGAGACAGAAGGAACGCAACAGCTCGAAACCATACCTGCAGGCATGCGGAGGCAAATCCACTACACTCGCATCCTTGAGATCGTCAAGGACAGCATCAAAGTCTTCGTCTACTCCATTGCGGTGGAACGGGGTGTTAATGGCATGTGTGGGATGTGCACTAATGTGCTCTGACAGAGACAGGCTGGAAAGATCAACCGACGATGCATTATCCTGCGTGTTGGAGGTGTAGACCGACGAATTGTCATCCACGATACCCACCCCGCCTCCATATGATGAGGCGGTGTCATACTGAAAATTGTCGAACGAGTCCATGGGTTACGATTCTTGTGGCAGTGACGGTAGCGCGAGAAATATTCCAAACCAGAGTCATGGCATGCACAGGTTTAATTGTCTCTATTATGTATCGGGGCTATCAGCGTCAAATACTCTGGCCGAAAGAGGACTCGGCTTCTGGCTATTCATCATGGCGCCTCCACCATCACCACACAAAACACACTACCCCGTCGCATTATTCTATCCAGTCCAAGTAGGTGCAAGGGCATCGCCAAATGAGAGGTAGCTTGATTATCCCACCCCAGATCGGCCCGATACCTACCACCAAAATGGCTCATCTTGCCTTAGTTGCCTGACACCCCACGAAAGGGACACATGATTTTCATTGCAACCTTATTGTGGTGGTCGCGAGGCTCACTCAGATGTCTGATGCCCCGCCGAACCAATGCTCCTCACTGAAAATTTTTTTTGACTCAAATCCACATTCATTCTGGCTCTTTCACTTAAAACAGCAGGAAATAGCAGAAACTTCCTATGCATCCATGCCGTCCCCGAATAAGCACGCGAGCAGCCCAAGATAACAGAATGATGTGGTGCTGGTCTAACCATTGGGACTTGGTATCAACTCAACTCCGCGTCGGGGGTCCCGGTAACAACTCGACATCGCTTTGAGTCGAAGGTGGCGGGGCCGTGGGCTAGTACAACCCCTGGCGTTTGTTTCTAATTACTGGACAGGAGGCATCAGACAAATGCTTGATATGATGACAGGATCAACAGCTTTGATTCCAGAGGACCCGGAGCCTCTGGAGGTTCAGAAGGGGGGAGACAACACAGTGGGTCCCTCCACTAGCTTCGCACCCCCTGGTGCACCGATAGGATTTGCGTGCATCTGTCTAGCTCCACCGTGAGAGTACCACAAATCCTTGACTTCAAATTCAGAGGAATCGAGTTCAGTGCACCTGCAAAGTTAATGCAGTGCTGGTGGATCAGCCCCTGCGAATCGAGAAGCGGCCGGCATGCTGTGGGTATGAGAATAGGGCAGCAATGTCCAACAATCACCAAGATGGGTGGCGGGGAACCAATCACAGGAATGTGACATTGTAATGCCGTTCGAAGCGTTGCCAGCCCTGTGAAAGGAAATTATAAGCGCTGACGCCGAGGGGTGACAACCGGAGAGCAATGCCCTGCGCGCCATTATCGTCATGGTATCGCGGGTGGACACTCACCCTTGACGCAAAGTCACCCAGGCTGCTTCGGGCCTGGTTTCTCCCGAACAAATCAAATGTCATCGGCACAGCACACCTCAAGTCCAGAGGTTGGCTTTCAACAGGGTAGGTATCATTCATACACAAACAAATGTCGGTATGACACAGCCGCTGGTTGCATTCAACTGTAGGGGCGAATCGCAATGGTGGAGCAAGTGGCCCGGGGACCGTTGCGCACGCGCACTTATCCACGACTCGCAACACCCAGTCGGTGGGTGCAGATTGTGTGGGCTGACCTCGGTGATTCTGCTTATATTCACGCGGTCCGGAACCACTGATTTGGATAATCGGACCTGAGTGGAGTGGTGAGACCTGAAGCACAGCCACGACAAGTGCTTGCGGCTGCCATTGCCAAGCATGCAAATATTGTAAATTCCAATATTTTGTGTGCAGACTCTAGTTTGCGTACAATGCGAATATTATGATTGACGGTTGGATGTGGGATTAGACACAAACGTTGAACGTTGAACATTTGAGAGAATTTGCTGTGGCTGATCGGAGGAACACAGGCACCGACCGTGACCGACGTAAACCGCCGGCTTGAAGAAAGGGGCTTACATCAGCAAAATTTGCCTCATGGTTTGCGTGGCCACCCTGGCTTGTTCTGGGTTAGTCTTGGTCTTGTCTGTCGTTTGTCGTCTCTTGGTTCTGTACCTTTCTTTCCCTCCTCCTTGGGTTTAGTTTGTTCTTGGAACCATCCCACTCAGTGATTTCTTTCATCTCTTCCCCTTACTTCAACCAGTAGCTATCAGTACTCCAAGGACACTTCAACCATCCCATTTTATATCCTACGCCCTCACAGGCACCGCTGACTTGGCCTTAGCCCAAGGAGACGCTCAGAGCACCAGATTATTATTCACAACGTGGAAACTGGAACCGCACACCCGAGGCCAATCATACGATGTCGTGTACCACTTTCCCAACACTCACTCGCACGGAGCAGATCGTCACACAGACCGTGTCGACCAGCTTTTCGCAGAGTCTTACCACCGCTCCCCCCACTGTCACAACAATCACATCCAAAGGCAGTTGTCCCTCCCTTACTAGTGGAACATGCACGCCGACCGATGTCTTGATAACGAGCACAATACCAGGTGTGTCCTTGCGTCGCCTTATTCTTTTCCTGTCCCCCCACCAAGATCAACCCCCTGGGCTTTATTTCGCTTCCTTCGCTTGGCTTGATTTGAACCGCAGCTAATTAATACATGGCGACCATAGGCGGCGTGCAGACCGTGCAAGTGCCCATCCCCGTTACCATTGGTGTTACCAGCGCCCAAGTCAACACGCTCTTCGGTTCGTCCTGCAGACAAGGTGACCCTGGGCCCACCCCGGACCCCATAACCACATCCATAACCACCACATCCTTCTCCATCTTCACCCCTCCGCCCTCCGTATTCGTCAGCTCTTCCTCATCAACAGCAGCGGATGGAAATATCGTTGCCATTACAGTCACTTTGACCTCCACCCAAGCCCCGACTACCATTGCTCTGTCTGGCACTGGTACTAGCACTGGGGGCGCTGATCAAAAACCGCAGGATAATAACCAGAATTCTGGGAGTAACACCAACTTGGGACCGATCATTGGCGGGGTCGTTGGCGGATTTTTTGGCCTTATTGGTCTTGTTGCTTTGGTCTGGTTCATTCTGTGAGTCCACTTGCCACGGCCTTTGTCAAACGAGGTCTCATACTAAAACAGTAAACGCCGAAAACGATGGGATGATATCTTTGATAAGGATGAAGACGATATCATTGCAACTGGTGCTGCCAATGCCAATCGTCGCGGTCGTTTCTCCCTCGACGTGGAGTCGGAGCCTAAGCCTTACCAATATGGTCTCGTTGGTCATGTTGCTACGCCTACCCTCACAACTCCCCCAACATCACCACCAATGAGATTCGGCATGCTCCCCCCGGACCAGCACAATCGCAATCGCTCTTCACTCACTCCATTGAATCTCACCGCAACAACCACCCCTGGTCCTACAAGCCTCTCGTCGCGATCTTCCACTGCAGCGTCAAACTATCCACTGGTCAGGCAGCAGTCACGGCCTGGGGAACCTGGTGCCCGCTCACCTCCGCCAGGGCAGACCTTATCGTCCGGCCATGGCCATAATCCGAGCCTCAGCGCGAGCAGCTTTGTTTCCCAACCCGTAAGCTTGTCAAACTGGCCCGCCGGTTCTGGGCCACATTATGTGCCCGGCGGGGAAGACTACTTTGGAAATGCAAACCGTTCGGGCAGTCCAACGAGTGCGCTAGAACAACCGAGGATGGTACTTCAGGTAGCCAATGCTATGGGCTCACCTGACAGTGCGGTGTTTGGGGATACCAGCCAACCGGCTGCGGATCAAACTGAGCAGCGAGACGGCAAGGGACGGTTGCTGACGAGCCCGAAAAAAGCGCCGCTCGTACACTTGGATGGGGGTGCGTTCCAGGGTGGAGAGGCAGGCGCATCTGGATCAACGAATGTGGCCCGGCCCCCTGCATACTCGGCTTGACCAATATCCGACAATGAAAATGACGGCGTCCCTTGAGGATTTTCCTTCACGGAATTCGACCCACCCAGGTCAGATACGTACGACACCTAACGACACACCGTTTGGCTTCCACGGCATGGTAGGACAGGATACGTGCACATACACATATTCTCATCGCATTGATACATAATGGACCCCTTATCCCATCGATCCCATCCCTGGATCTTACTCGCCGCCCAACGGACAGATCATTCACCATTGAGGTGACACTTGTTCACCTTCATACTCTGCTACAACTATTCTAGGCTTTCCAATTCTTTTCTCGTAGTATTTAGTATTTACCCACGTCTGGCTGGAATCGAAATTGCTGTTGTTTTCAGGCATCTGTTACTCGGTCCGAGGATGGAGGAAATGAGTTGAGATATCTGGGTGGCAACACGAACAGATCCATCAAATAATATAAGGGCCTAAGAATAATAAATGGGTTCGACAGGCATGGCGAGGCGGGGGAGGCTTATCGTGGGACGCGGTCACGTGGCACATTGTTGCGCGTAATGTCCGCCAAACTTTTATTGTTCTCCTTCACATTGTCCTTCCAACCTCGGCTTCCATGCCCACACAGTGCGCCCAAATAACCACATATAGTCTTTGCTTACACCGCATAATGTTATTGTCACTCTTATAAGAGGCGCCGTTTCTGAAGTCGGACCTCTATCCCTCCCCCAGCCTCCCTCGGCCTAGTCTCAGAATCCCTTGGGTTTCCTCTTTCCTTCTTCTTGCTTTACGACTACCCTTGAGTGGTGCTGTGCGCCCAGTTCTATAGAAGCATCTACCCCGCAAGCCTTCAGTTCACGTCTTAGACTTTCTCTCGTTTTATTCCACCAAATATCTCCCCGAAAAATATTGTTGGAATGATGCCCCCCCGTGCTCGTAAGTCGTATCCTTATCATCACCAGCGGATGCTCACTCTGAGACGCAGTTACTTTCTTTGGCCTGAATGCTGTCCGTGCCCTGAGCATCATCTCCCTCATCCTCGTATTCGCCAGCAGCATTTTGGTGATGGTCACCAACATCAAAGCCGTCAATGCCTTCGAGGCCCACAAGGGCAACTCAACCGAGAGCTTTGACGACTGTGATTACATCGAGTCAGTCACATCCCCCCATATCTCAGTTGCATCAGCTGATTCGCGTGACTTTAGTGGCAGCACCGTCCCCAACCAGGCCGCTGGTGTATTCTGGGCTATTGTTTCCAGTCTCTTGATCATCTTCCAAACGATTATTCTCATCCGTAAGTGACGGAGTATAATTGCAGTGTCATAATACTCACAGCACCCATAGTCTCCGAAGTCGGCTGGCCCCTGTCTTTCTTTGATCGCTATTTCCCTGTCCTCGGCTCTGGATTTGGGCTCGGTGCTCTCGGCATCTTCCAATGCTTGTACGTATTCACCCGCTTGACATGGTAATTCAAGCTCACCAGCGTTCTCAGAATCTCGACCCAAATCCTCTCTCACCATGTTGACGATTTCACCCTCGTCTCTGCCTTCCTCCTCTTCTCCATCGGCTGCCTGAACATGCTCCTCGGTCTCATCTTCCGCGAGTCTGCCAAGCGTAAGCGGTCCATCACTGCCTGGCGCGCCGAGGCGCAAGGAATTCTACCCACCACGACTGACAATCGCCCCGTCTTTGTCAACGCATCCCCTTCATTTGTATCTGGCGTCTTTGCAGGCGAGACAGGCCACAGCGCCAAGGAGGAGGAAGCCTATGGGTACAGCACCCATTCCTGGAAGAGCTCCGCCTCATCCACGCGCTCCGTCGAGCGGCCTTTTTACGGCAATGAGAAGGCCGGGTATGGATTCGGTCGCCAGGGCGAGAAGGCCGCAGGCCTGCGCGGATTCATTCTCCAGAAGCCCGAGGAGTCTCTCCCGCGGTACGCGACCCCACCGCCCACGAAACCCGCCACGGTTTCGCGCTCCAACTCCACTGCGACTCGTTCGTCAAGCTCCAGCTTCTCATCCCCATATAGAGAAAGCACCACGAGCAGCGCAGCCCCTGAGGAACACCGTGCAGGAACCCCTGTTCCCTTGTTCAAATCGAGCCCGACTGCGATATGAGGCCACGAATGAGATGATAATTGGATGGTTTCTTTCTATCTTCTCTGGACTATGAAATCACGCATAAAACGCAAATTATCCACCCTAATTCGGGTTCGCAGCTAGTTCTGTGGGCTTGGTCCTCCGCCATCTGTATTTTACCCATGTACATGTATCTGTAGCAAATAATAAGACCAAGCGCTTAATCATCTACACCCGTGCGATTCATCTCCCGGGGCTTCTCAATAACTACCAGTGTAAGGCAGCGCTCCGGGAAACCAATATTTCACCAGCACTAACCTTCAGCTTCAGGCCTGGAGAATTCCCGCGATTTGGACCGGGCAACACAAATACATAGGTAGAACATTTTTTGAGTCCATCATGGCCACAGCTTCGATGTGAACCATGTCTTGTTTACACACGAAACCCGAACGCGGCCACCGCATGAACAGCTGTCATGTGGATGATGTTGCCAGGCTCTCGAACTTCACACAGGTTCATAACGTTCACCACTTCACAATTTACTGATGATTTCTACTACAGCCCGGACACGGGGGACCCTCAGGCTCGATTTCGGTACCCGTCTGGGCGACTGGCTTCCACACCGGTGCAATAACGAGCTCTCAGCTATAGCGAGGATTACCAGCCAATGTTGGTCGGATTTCTGGGCCGCTGTACTTGCATCGCTCTCGCTGTCTTGAAGACCGTGATTCTACGCCTTAATCCACGCTTTGTGTGATTGATGGAGCTGATACTGATGAAATCTGCTATGAGAGTTTCCCTCAACACTCTCACTCCACATCACGCGGAACACTTTTCAGAGCAGGATCGCACCAGCCATCTGCATCAAGTTTTGGTCTTACCATGAACCACACTGTGGTAAAGAGAGCCCTTGCGCTTGTTCTTCCTCACTATTTTCCACCATGCTCAGACAACTTGGGCAAGGCGCTTCGGTCCTCCTGTACATCTCTCTCCTAATTCGGGCAACTTGGGGCACCCCTTCGAATCGAACGATCGACGATACCAATGGTGATGAAGTCACAAAGGTCCGTCCTGTCTACCTGCCGGACGGCCCATGGGGGAATGCTGGTTGCAGAGGTTGTGTGATACAGCCGGACCGCAGTAAGGCATTTCAGGGGACATGGACAGCGGCTACATTTCATCCTGAGCTGAAAAACATCTCCATCAACTTTGGGTTTCGTGGTAAGCCGTAGGGCTCGCGGTTTATGTCGCCTGGACTGATTGAATGTTTGGTATCAGGCACTGCCGTTTATGTCTTCCTCATCATTGCGAACACTGAAGCAGCCGGGGTGACCACTCTGACGGAGTGCGATTTCTTTCTCGATGGCGCCCATCTATCCAGCTACCAGCACGCTCCGACGACAAGCACAGCCATAGACTACAATGTCTCTGCCTTCTCCACCGCGAATCTGGTGAATACCGACCATAATGTAAGTATCGTTACCGCAGACAAGAATCGCAGCGTCTTCATAAATTTCGACTATGCTATATACACGTATGTTGGGGCACAACCTTCACAGGCACAGGCTGATTCTTCGTGCGCAGAATTGATGACGACCTGATGGTTCCTCCATCCCAGCCGTTGACATCTCCATACTTACCGACGGACTCATCCACAATACCCATATTTTCACCTTCCGATTCGCTGATATCTTCATACTTACCGACGAACTCACCCTCAATACCCATACTTTCATCTTCCGACTCGCTTTCAATATCTAATCCATCACAATCCTTGATTCCTCTGTCTGGAAACGCCTCCAAGGAGGACCCATCCATTGGGGTGATCATCGGCTCAGTAATTGGTGGCGTAACAACCCTTGGGTTGTTCGCGATTTGTTTCTGGTATTGGCGCTCCCGCAGGGACCCAGTTAGAGATGGTCCCCCCCACACTGAGGTGTGGAATCGTGCACCTCCGTCTCGAGTAGGGGACTATTTCCCGAGAAGCTTCACCTTGCCCCCGCGCGCCGCCGTGATACCCTTCTATGGCAACGAGAAGGCTGTGGGCCTACGTGGATTCATCCTACAGAAATATGGGGAGCCCCCCCCGCGTTACCTGACCCCACCGCCTGCGAAGCTCATCTCAGTTCCACACTCCTCGGCCCTCGCCGAATACCTTGTGGAGACCCCCATGCCCATCGTCCAGTCGAGCCGACCACGATATGATGGCCATAGACAAAGTAGCCACTTGGACTCTTTCTTCTCTAAGAATGAGGCGAGAAACAAAGTGTAGAAATCATCTGTGTTGATTCGGGCTTGATATCCTACTAGTTGAATCTCACCTATTGGATAAGAACGGAATTTCCAGTACCAAGTTTTTTTGTGCGCAGGTACCATCTTTTAGAAATATGCCGATCGTAAAGTTATATGGGTCGAATGCTCAATCATTGTTGCGAGTTTCGTATTCGTCTCGATCTCATTGCCGTTGGTATGGGGCCTCGTTCCGGTCATCTCGACATGAACAGCGCGCCGCTGATTCAGGTGAGTCAACCGTGCGGTTATTCAATTTAGGCATAGGCGCTCGACAACTTGGTAGTACTAGTAAGTAGTACTAAGTACTCAGCAAGTCCACGCGAGTCTTACCGACAAGTTTGTAAAGCGTTGATGCCGGACGAGTAGTATTCATTGTGCGTGTATCGATCGGAACTCTGTATGGAGGCACCCGGGATAGGACTCGGATCTAACTCACTTTGGCGATGTGATTTATTTTATAGTGGGGGGGGGCATGTCACCATCATATTTATCATTTGTTCGTTGAAGGCCCACTTTTGAGCCCACCACTCAGTGGTATCAACTGGTGGTAACCATTATCTCTACTTTCGTTCTGGAATCCGCCGATATGTCCACAATGGGGCACATCCACGCCTTGGTCACTTCAATGATCATCCAGGCGTGTGATTGATGGAGGTGGTTGGGCATTGCCAAAATCGAACCTGGCAAGGAACTGGGCTCCGGTAGTCGCGCCTTGAACAGCTCTAGCGATCTTTAGGTCCAATGAATATTCTTCCCTCGGAACAATACCTCATACAGCACACAGCACAATCACTCCGATCATCAGATGTGGGTTCTTTGGTCCACCGCACTGTGGTGTTAGTGGGACATTCCGCTTGCTTTTCTCTACCACCTCCAACCATGCTCAGACGACTTGGGCCAGGTGCTTCGGTCCTCCTATATATTTTTCTCCTATTTCAGGCGACTGGAGGCGCCCCTTCGAATCGCACGATCGACGACACCAATGGTGATGAAGTCACAAAGGTCCGTCCTGTCTACCTGCCGGACGGCCCATGGGGGGATGCTGGTTGCGGAGGTTGCGCGATACAGCCGGACCGCAGTAAGGCATTTCAGGGGACGTGGACAGCGGCTACATTTCATCCCGAACTACTGAACATCTCCATCAACTTTGGGTTTCGCGGTAAGCCGTAGGACTCGTGGTTCCTGTCGCCCAGGCTGATTGGATTACTTGCATCAGGCACCGCCGTTTATGTCTTCCTCATCATTGCGAACACTGAAGCAGTTGGGGTGACCACTCTCACGGACTGCGATTTCTACGTCGATGGTGCCTATCTATCCAGCTACCAACACACTCCGACGACAAGCACAGCCATAGACTACAATGTCTCTGCCTTCTCCACCGCGAATCTGGTGAATACCGACCATAATGTAAGTATTGTTACTGCATACAAGAATTA
>QGOG01000416.1:0-17689 GCA_003313185.1 Collybia sp. MG36
AAATGGAGGTGACCCTTCATAGGATACCAGCAGAACTACCCCCCCTCGCAATCGAGGGGGTTGGGGGACCTTACTTCGGACGGGATATGCTCATCGACCCCAAACTTGGGGAGTATCCGTGCACTCACGAGTATCAACCACTCGCTAAACCTTGTATATACTGCCAATACATTTGAGTACTTGCCCTTCGCAATAATAAGCACAGTGGAAATGAATCAAACCCCAAATCCCAGATGGTGTGGACTCGGACCTGCCGCGCTTGCGACGGCCCTCTTCCACAAGTGGGTCACGGGGCGCGCTGGCTAACAATGAATCCCAATAGTTGACGTGTAACTCATCTACAGACTCAATTGGTCTTGACAAGTGTCCCACCAACAGTGGTATGCCCTATCCGAGCCATATTTCAAGGATCGGCGCTGAGAATCTCTAGGGACCCGAGCGGCCGTCGCAACAGTCGCAATCCCATTTGGAGCACAAGCGAGGTCGTTATCACCAACCCCTCCCCCCGATTCGACTGTGGCCAAAAATACCTCGGAATCGCGCTCAAGCATGGCAGGCCCCTCAGTCCAAAAAACCACAAAGCGATCAGCGGTGCCAGGTCCATTAGAAAAAGCCTTTGTTGCAGCCACAGCACCAAAGTAAGTACAAACGCCTCGTTTGGGCGCAGCAGCCGTCGAATTAATCAATTCTTCAGAGCGTTATGTAAAGGGAGCTGGAAAAACGATAACCCTGGCGCAAAGATGAAGGAATTCGAGCTTTACTGGAAGGCATTGACGGAGCGCGAGAGAGAGGTGAGTTGTCTCGCGTTGTGTGATGGCTGTGGCTGCTGACTCTATTTGATTGAACCCTAGGATTGGCAAAAGGAATCTGTGCGCCGACGACAGGAGGTAAGTCGAACATATTCGCAAACTCGAGGCGATTCTAATTATCCGCTCGACACCAGGCGATTGAAGAGAGGGCCACTCAGACCGACACTAACTCCCAGAAATAAATGTTTTGGTGAGTTCTTCTCCGCTGAAGGGGCAATCAGATTGACTCTGGATGTAGCTATTGGTGCAGTAACGAATTACAACGCAATCGGTTGGAGTGGGGGGAGTGAATAAACGGTATAGGGGGGGAATAAACGGTATAGGGAGGGATTCATCGGAATGGGTCGGATTTGGTAGGTTCAGAAGGATTCGGTTGGATTGGGAAGGAATGAGACGGGTTCATTGGAGGGTTCAAGCGGAGCTAGACAGTTTTTGGAGGATTCCAACAGGACTAATAATCTCGTGTAGAATGGCATAGAAATCAACGGATTTGGAGAGTATCAGACGGATTGAGTTGGAATACTGGAGAATACCCAGCCTAATTTTGGCGCTCTCACAAAAAATAATCCAGGATGGTATTTTACGGATCTACATGAGACAACACGAGATTAAGGTGTAGATCAGGAAAAACTTTTGGTGACGCCCGTTGAAATCCGTGGGCACGGGTTTTGGCGGACTTCACCAGCGCCATTTCTCACTGGGCATGATCAGCCATGGCAATATGATTCAACCATTTGGCGGCGCACGATTCCCTCATCTTGGTGACTATTCCAGTACTCGGAGGAATATCGAAAAGCAGCACTAATCATCAGCATCTACGTTCACATTGCGGGTGTAACCGCCGTATTCTGCCTGGGTAGGCTTTCGAACTTGATTGAGTACTATTGTTGATGGAATGCGCGATTTGAGGAGGATTAGGGCTCGATCATGGCCATGGCGCGCGACAAACTCCTGGAGGCCTTGCCCGGCGCCACACTGGGAGATTGATCCTGGAGAGCGACCCGACGATTTCCCGTTGCCCCCCAACATATCGCCGCGAAGCATCCCGGAAGAGCTCAATATGAGAAATCTACCATTGGAAGTCAGCGAAGGCACCTTAGACACATAGGGATGAATATTGCTGTCGAATTCTCGTGCGATCCAGGCCAGGGCACACCGAACACGAGAACTTCGTGTATATCAAGTATACGCCGTTCAAACGCGTGTAAGAGACAGACTACTACTGGTACATCTACTCGGATGGAAATATCCTAGGTTACATAATTGTGGAGTCGACCGATCGCTTTCATCAATCTCTGCCAAACGAGTTGATGAGGCGCAGACTTACTGAAGAAGCCTTACGGGAATTCGGTCAAGCTTCTAGAGTGGCAAGGTTGAGACCCGGGGCGGTCAGCGACATATTTGGTCTGGGCCGGGAAGAGAGTGCCTGTGGGGACTCGGACGAAGTGTATGTGTTTCAATTGCCATCGACGACTGGGGCTTGTGTGGCGCAAGATTGAGTAGGACTCTATATCTGAGAGGGCTGATTGAATCTTGTCAACAGGAGCGCTGGCCGAGTTGAACGTGGGTAGGTGAAGGCGATATACCTCGGGGAATTCCCGTCGTGGCCCCCTCCTGCAACCCCAGTGATGGGGCCAAACCACCCATGGCAATATTGCATCTAAGGGATGCACGGGTTGGTAGAGAGCGATCGATTGGGTATGTTTATGGAAGGGATGTGGGCATAGATCCAGTTCCGCGCTCCTCCGGTTCGTCACGTCCTATTCTCAAACGGAGTCCCAGCCACTGAGATGAAGATAGGTTCACGAGCATACTTGTTGTTAGCAATGTGCGTATACTTACCACAAACTCTGGAGTCACGGTAATATAATACTACTAATGTTTGTGGGCCTATCTGCGAAGTATGGGCGGATTCCCCGTTTCGAGGTTGTTGACACGGCGAAGAGAATTTTGGAACCGATTTTGGGTGGTGTCGCCCCCCGACTCCCGGGCCCTGATCGGTGCACTGTCTTGGACTGTAGATGCCAGCCTGCAGGCCCAGCGTCTCAGGTACTCGCATTGAGCGGGGCTGAATCCTGAGCACCGCGACCAAGGCTGGTACGCGAGATTCAATCGAATCCCGCATTGTGGAGGTGTGCTTAGCCGACGGGGGCAGAAGCATTCAACAACTGATCGAACTTTCTCAGCAGAAGTGTTAGCCAAGTTGAATGCAAGTGAGGATGATCCTCCTCGATCCATTGTGCTGGAGACGGCAGATCTGGTCAGACGGCACGCGAGACTAATCGAGAATGAAGGCCTAAAGTGGCCAGAAATCTCGCCCAACCAAAACCTTACGGTAGTGGGCGACATCCGCCTCGACGGTGGGTACATTCGGGTCCCCATGGTTGGTAACCTCACTGCCATTCTTGGGTCCCGGTATTCATCCGTCGGTTGTCAAATAGAAACATCGCTGACTGACATGGATGATTGAATTGTGGACCCCGAATACATGGTGAGTCGGAACTGCAGCGAGACCCAATTCCAGAAGTCAGCGTGGTTCACCTAGCGAGGGATAGCAACAACCTCCACGCTATAGCCCGGGTGTTGTCACCTTAGCGTGGGTCATGTTTCTCCTGATGAGGGTAGCCTCTAATAGAATTATATCAGATACACACCTCACCGAATAAGTTGGATGATCAGACGATGTGGCAGTTTATTGAGACACGCTGATGTGATTGGATGTGAATGACACCAAATGATCCATTCTCAGATATTCGTTGGTGAGGCTCGCTCAGTGTCACTGATCACTATCAATTCTCAGAACAAATGGGGTTTTCACTGGGGACTAATCGACCGAGTCCCAGCCATGGGTATGCGTCTAACTCATTATCGGCTCTATTGCCAACTGGGTGGCCGCACCACCGGACGACATAAAGCCACATTAGGCGCACTACTGTCGCACCTGAGGCCTTCCAGTAGCGCTCAGGAGCACTTAAGGTGTATATTGTGGCACCCAATACATGCTCCGCGTGGCACGCCCAGTGTTATATTGCTGCTTGCAGTACGACATCGTGTGTTCAAAACCTGGTCGTGCTCATGGCGATACTAACCTACTCTGAGTAAGGCCAATGCGTCATAATAGGTGCTAGAACAAGCACTCGATCCTGAATTGCTAGAGTCGTGCTGAAATTGAATCTATCTGGTCCAGTATCTCCACCATATGGGAGCTGACCAGGGCCTGCTTTGGTCACACTGACACTCTATGGATTGGTTACGCCCACCTCCCCCCGGCTTGGTAGCAGTGGCTATGGCTTAGCGCCCACCCGAATGAAACCACCCTCAAACACCGCATTGTATGTAGGAGGCGTGAATTTACCCATTCCAAGTCTAGCTGAGGAGAGCTTCTGAACCAGCCGGCCAAACACCAGGTGTGGGTAGCAATGCTCATGTGCCCGGGTCATTCGCGTTGTTTCAACTCTCTAACAGCGTTTCCCTAGCTATAAAGTGGGCTCAAATTCGCTGTTTCAGTCTACAAACTCGATCCCAATATGCACTTCATCAAGTTCTTCTCTCTCATCTTTTTTGTAACTCTGGCGTCCCATGTCCAGCGAGCCAGTGCTGATTGTTGTGGTTGTGGCAACCCGGACACCGGCCAGTGCCCCGATGGCACCGTTTGCACGCCATATTGTGGATACGGCCCGTGGTCTGTATATTCATCCCTCATCTACGCCCTCGCTCAGAATCCCACACCTATCTAGCAACATCTTCGGATGCAACTGCGACGGGGGGTGCAGGGGCGCCCAACGTAGTAGGTCCTTCGTACGGTAAACCTGACACCACTCTAGCACACTCAGACCTGATCACCTATTCCCAGCTCGAGGCTCGCCGAGGATGAAGCAACTGAGTGAGCTACCGTGCCGCTTCCCCTGCCACACGTCGCTCACTAGTATTCCTAGGGACTACTTCAACACCGCTGACACAGATAGCAATGGCCTTCTCACACGCGAAGAGTGGGCTGCAACCAAGGCGGGCATGGATAAACGCATGCTTGAGACGCACTGGGCCAGGTTCGACAGTGCCAATGTTGGGCACCTGACGAAGTCAGAGGCGATGTCGCGCGTCGCCTAGTTGGTGCGCCTCTAATTCCTGTTGATATTCATCGGACTGAACACGCTCCAGATATCGATTCAAACAGAGGGAATGGGCACTGACGGTACCGTCGAGTTCGCCCCCCTAAGACCAGTGTACTTTTAAGTAGGATGTCAGAATATATTGATACTGATTATGCAGGCTCTCCTGTCCCAGCGATGCCAACGGAGTTCCAATATCTACCACTGTCGCTGCGTCTGAAATTCATGGCTTGCATGAGTGCCACAGCTGAGTTTGGCGTTTCAATCACCAGGGCGGCGATTCTATTTCTTTCTCATTCACGCCCTGACGAGCAAGCACCGCCTAATCGTCTGGCCTGGGAGTCGTGCTAGAAAATGGTGTGCACTACCCCCAGGAGATAGTAAACGACTAACCATCCATCGAGAGACTCAGCCGAGGCGTCGAATCCAGCATCTTCCCAGCCGAGTATTCCATCCCCTCACAACACCCAGGTAAACATCCACGTGTAGTCAGCACCTGGGAAACCCCCATGAATCCCTGAGCAGCAGCAACCAATTGTACCCCATTGACAGGCTCTCACTCAACATTCGAAGGGAGGCAATTACTGTACGACTGTGCAGGATCAGGAACATATCGCTGAATCCTGCTTGGGCCATTTGGCGGAATCGGGGAGGGGAATACCTCACATGATTTGCCAAGATATGTCGTGGTAGCCGACGCACCAAATATTCTCCAAAACAACCATGCCAAATTGGTGCGGCCCGGGACACTCGGAAGAATTTCGATAGTAACCGTATGAGTCCTCTGGATGGATTGACCAAGATCGACCACGATGTCGGTTGTGAATGTGGAACGGAACATAGACGGGTATTGGTGTTGGTGATTTCCATGGCGCACGGCCGTCGAGACTCGATGCGTGTTGTGGCAGCGAGTGTGAAGGTTTTGCCAAGGGCATGCTCGAAACTGCGGGGCTGGCGAGCAAATTATGTAATCAACCCCATTATTCTGGCCAATCGCGAGTCACCGTGACCACCGTGCATGATGATCAAATCAGCCATGGCAATGATTCAACCATTTGCGGCGTATGATTCCCTCATCTTGGTGACTATTCCAGTACTCGGAGGAATATCGAAAAGCAGCACCAATCATCAGCATCTACGCTCACGTTGCGGGCCTCGCGCCTCCAGGTGTGACTGCCGTATTCTGCCTGGGTAGGCGTTCGAACTTGATTGAGTACAATGGTAGAATATATTATTGATGCAATGCGCGGTTTAAGGAGGATTAGGGCTCGATCATCGCCGCGGTGCGCGACAATGCAGTGGGTGAATGGATTTGATAATGGATAAAATGATGGAATCGAATATCTTGCGCGACGGGTTGGAGGAAGCCACCAACAACCGCGAGACCAGATGGCTTGTGCGACATGTTTGGGGGTGGCCGAATAAGAGCTAGTAAAGTCGGTAAGCTGATTTCGTGCCTCCTACACAATCACTGTGCTCCCCGAGCTCATCCGAAATTCGGGTCATGGGGCACATCCGAATCTTGTATCAATATTCATGACCCCGGGCTTTGGACTGAGCTGGGATAGCTCACCGTTAATTCGAACGGATGGACGTAGAGGACTATGTATGTCACCAGCAAGCCCGCAGTCAAATTCCGAGTTCTAATAGTATAACCGGTGGGTGTTTACAATTTATAGCGAAATCAAGGTTTCCGAGGACCAATATCATGGACCCAAGTGCGTCTGTATTCGGAAGGTTCCCCCCATGAGGGGCTAAACAGCTTTCAGGGTTTGTACGCCTCACTGGTGGGACGAGACTTACCCCAACCGCTGGAATCCAAAATGCCTCCTGCTACTATCGTATACTCCTTCCCTCCATTATCCAGGAACATGTGAGAACCACTAGGATCAGAAAGAACGAAATGGGTCCCCGCCTCATGTAGCGATGTCTTTATATCATCTGATATGCTCCTCTCCTTCTTTGAGGAGAACGGCGCGCTGATTAATATCCTGGAATGGTATCATTATAAGTGGTGCGTTGGGTCACTAGTACTGGTACATGTTGCATGCCTCCGGCTTATATACGACATTCGTCATAAAAATGCGGAGCCTTGCTTTCTGGCAAACCACAAACATGAAGGGGCCCAGTGATTTTGTGTTTTGAGGCTTGGCATAGACAAGAGCCACGTCTTGACTTAGGGATATTCTAGCAGGCTAATAGATGTAATGAATAACTGGGGAATGCGACATGACGGGGCTCCTTGAAACTTGTAGGTTGGCACCGGCACGACATCGCCGGTGCCGGTTCGCGCGATTCCTTTGCCCACCCGAGTCGTTGGCACAGAAATTGTTGTTCATGTTGAACCTTGTCGATTTCAAATTTCTACTTCCTCCACCGCCCCACATACCCGATTCCTACGTTCAGTTCTGCTCTGGAATTCCCTCTCACGGCACCGCTGCTCCCCAGAAATGGACGTGACACCCTGCCGCAATCTGTCCGATGTCCTTTTGTTTTGCACACTTCAACTGCTTTCACCAGCGACTCGAATATAAAATGCCTTCAAGATTCGTCCAAATATCATGGACTCTTCTCCCTCTCACCCGCCTACTCTTAATGCCCTCAAGAATCATGCCTATTCTTGGCTTCGCGATTTGCGCGATCAATTGGCTTTTTACACCCAGCCTGCCATCCGAGTGCCACACCCCAACTATCCCCTCCCTCGAGATTTCCCGTACCTTGCAAGACCTCTGTCCAAATGTATTCGTTGGAATGAGCAGCAGGGCCAACTGGTGGTCTCGCACTCGATCCAAATCTTGTTTGAATTTCATGGGCCTCGGGATCAGTCCTGGTCTGGATATGTTTGGTCGATCAATTCTGGTAGGCCCGGTGTTATGTGGTGGATATTCAACTGCTGAGTAGTATCCATAGGTCCTACTTGCATTGGTCTCCTTGAGATTGACCCCCGACTCCTTCGCGACTCCCAGTCTATTCTATCTTTTGACCCAGATTTCTTCCTCGAAGCTATGATGGTTTCTCTCAGAGCTGGGGAATGTCTTGACATATCTAGTCGCATCACCTCGTTGCCTTCGGACCCAGCAAATTATCCAGAAACCCTTCGAAATTTGGAGATATTTGAGATGCGCGCGAATGGGAGACTTATCCGTAAGCTGGGCGAGCGGAGGATCCTCGAGCGTGTCTGCCTCGTGTGCCGTTGCTGGTGTCCTGGGACTGGCCCTCCGAGGTGCTATGACCATTTGAACAATTGACCACTGTAACGGTGCAGTCGGGGCTATCTGTGCCTACTCCCGTGGCATGGGGTCGTTCTAGCAGAATTCTCCCATATGATTCATATGTTGTTTGAGCGTTTTATTCTGTAGATGGGAATTATAATAATTTACTCTACATGCGGTATTACAGCGGTGATGATTTGGTGGTGTTATGATTGAAGCTCTGGGCCAAACACCAGCTTTCACTTCAAACACGACGCACAGTGCTGAACACTCCAACACCCAACGCGATGAGCAGCGATCAGAAACGACCCACAACCACGATAGACATATACAAAAGCCTTCCTTTTGTCGAGGTAATTCCTTGTATTTCTCTCTTGGGTTGGTGGCTGGATGTCGTTAGGGCCCTCACCCCCCAACCCCCTTCACGCCCGCCTTTGTGACAGAAAACCTTTCGCAAGTATCAAACCCCGCGGAGATTTACGCGAGTCGCGTTCGGGGACGCCAGATTGTTTTAGAGAATCCCGTGCGGGAGAGTCGAGCGAAGAAGAAAGCTGAGGCTAGGAAGGCAAAGCTCCGGATCGAGAAAGAAAATCGTAAGCGCGGGGTCATCAGCAACAGCGAGGCGAAGAGGAGGGGTGTATGGAAGTTTGATGAATCTCATGCCAAGTGAGTTCAAAGACATTTGATATCTAGCACACTCATTTTCATTTGAACACAGATATGAACTGTTCCTGCCGTTGCATCACCTTTGGTTAGGGTACATGTCCGAGTTACTAGGTTTATCCCAGAAACAGCCCTCCTCAAAAATCTCTGATGCGATCCCATCGTCCTCGGGGATGCACCCTAAGCTACTCAAAGCCGACTTCCATGGCTCCATCATGACTGGTGAGTGTCGCTCCCCAACCGCCCAAGCTACCTCGATTGATGGTGGTGCAGTTCGCCAGAGCAAAAATCCATGCTTAGTCGGTATATCGGGGATCGTCATTCACGAAACAGAGAATGCGTTCAGGGTAGTAACCCGGAAGGATGAATCAAAATGTATGTTCGAATTTTCCTGCAAGATAAAAACCATGATTGACGCTGGAATTTAAAGTGATTCCAAAACAAAATTCTATTTTCGCCTTTGCTGTTCCACTCTTCTCAGCGCTACCTCCCTCCCACAATTCGAATACACCGTTACCGGCGCCCGACATCACGAATCTTCAAACCGTGCTGGATTCGCCCCATCTTGAATTCGAGCTCTATGGGAACCAATTTCGCTTTCGTTCAGCTGATCGGGCGGGCCGGAAATTCAAACACAAAGAAACCATTGAACTGTAAACTATTGGATTGCATAGCAAATCAAATCAATAGCACCCACTATCCGTCCGACATCCTCGGCCGTCCACAACTTGTGCTCATAAATGAGAACCCTCGCCTAAGTGTGTCATACACAGGCTGTATTCCACGGCTTTTTGATGTGGCTTTTGTCGCCTCCAATATTTTTTTTTATCGTGTGTTCGCTCGGCCGGAGAGCCTGCGAACCACACCGACTGGATATCACTGGCGATCGCACCCTCATCAATCCACATATATACATCTATGTGGTCCGGACCGTCAGGTACACGAAGCTGTGCTATCCATCCTGTGCCAGCCATCCATGGAATGGAAGGTGAGAATTTTCAACAACATCTCGACGCGCCTGAATGACATAATTTCAAATTCTCGACCCGGCAGTGACAGAGGCCCCAGCACACTCCCGAATATGGGTAGAATCTGTCACTAATGTTGTCTTGTCGCCAACGCCCTGGGGCGCCCGTCCACAAATTTCATGTTCATGGTTGTCCACTTCCACCATAATAGGTCTCAGATACTGCGCGGAGGAGTTATCGGCAGCTCTCTGATTGGATTAGGTGCAGAGTCCGTATCCCAAGTGGGCTAGTGAACAGAGACCAAGTGTCCACACTGGGCACTGCACATTCACGTCCTCCTTGAATCGTCACAGGCTCGGCGGTCAAAGCGTCGGCTTCACCATATATATGTTGCGCCTGGCTTCTTCAGAGGATAAACAATCTTCACCATGAACACTCCTGCCCACTCCTCCATTATCATCACCCTCAGATCCCGGACCGCAAAATGGATCCTTGACCTCTACAATAATTTCGCACTCCACGGTTGCCTTCCTCGGTACCCTTCGTTTCCATATTCAGATCTGGAGACTGAATATCTCGACTGGCTTGACGAACGTACATCTGTGTCGCATTCGTACTCCGTTGACTTCCGATTCCGCCGGCGCCCTGAAGACCCATCTTCGCCCATTCTGTGGTACATTGCCTCCAGTAAGTATTTGCCCATGCTCCATGAACTGCTCTCTCACCCAGCGGACTTAGACATCGGGAACCTTGGACGAGTGGAATTGGACCCGCACCTATTCTACGACCAGGGCGCTGTCCAGATCAGCGCCGATCTTATTCTGCGTTGTATGCATCAATCCGTTGCCTTGGGCGAGAGGATTTATATCTCGAGCCGCGTCTTTCCTGGGAATCCTGGCTTGGCCACCAATTTTAACACAGAGGTGATAGAAATGCGCACCCGAGATCGGACCTTTGTCGAACAGCTTGGGTCCAGGATGATCCCTAAACGAATATGCGATGTCTGCCATGCTTGGATCCCAGCGACGGGCACGAATGTCTGCCTGGCACATTTGAATCCGTAAAGGGCATTATTCTAGCGGTTGTTTTGAGGCTGGGGGGTTGTTATTACTATGTATTCGGTCCTATTTGTAGCATACGCGCATCGTTTCCTCGTACCTGATAAATACAAGAGCTTCATAGATGGTCGCCTAAAAAAACAACACAAGCCCGAAAATGTCCCTGTGGAGACAAGGTATGTTCCACTACGCAACCGATGCCACGCGAAAACAGTGTTGCGCGTTATATTTCCCGAAATAGACAACGTTTTCTGGCTGCGTTGTGCGTTATGGTTGCATCAATGTATACAGATCGGTACAGTACTGTACTGGGCGAGCAACTCGCGTGAGCTCATAGTTTCCGAAAGGCGTCCCACCCAACTCCCAGAGCCGCCTCCGCCCAAGTGCCTCCACGTCTTGTGTGCTATGTGCGACGCGTCCGGAGACCCATTGAAATCAATGCGAAAATGGAGCCGGGTTGGCCTTGTTCGGGGGGCACATCAGAGTAACCGCACCACGCCAAGTTTGAGGCCGCATGAAAGTCTACAACCAAGTACAACTTCACGCGCGAACGATCCAGTCGTGTGAGAAGCACTGGTCGTGCAGAGGCCTCATCCAGACAGCGTCGGGTCGCGGTGTTGGCGATTCCATCATCGAGCTCGAGGTGCCGAATCCCTGTCCATCTGTGGGTCAACGTAGTGATGGTTGAATGATTATGGCAGCCCATAATAAAGCGCCGATGGCTATGCCGATAAAAACTCAGTTTCAACAAAAGCGGCAGTTGGTCTGGGGGAGGTGGGAATAGTAACTGTTTCCACACTATTCATAGCCGGGGTGGTAGAATTGGTGCTATCACCATCAACCTATATCGGCGATATTCCGCCTGCGTGTGGAGTCAGGATCAAGACATGCGGAGGCGGCCTCGAGTGACGGGATCTCGTAGATGATTATATCAGAATAAGAGGATCCTAACACCAAGGAGGCAAGCCAATTCTTGAACGATTGAGTCCTTTAATACGAGGAGAAAATCGACGGAGATTTACAAGTCAACCCTCTGGAAATTTTGCTGTCATCATGTGCATCAATGATATTGATTCTGTCCACTCGACGGCGACTACATTGCTCAAGGCAAAGATATCAGCATCGAGAGATAGAAGTAAGGGAGCCTGCCCGTCGGAACGTTGAACAAAGCGACACGGAGGTACTCAGTGTCTGCGGCTAATTTATGGAACTTCGCTCCGAGGGACATGGAGGAATGTGTCGAAGCATAGGGATCACATTCACGAACGACGCACCAGGAAGGACGGCCCTCGACGTAGTCCCGACTACCTCCTCGGCGATGAACTCGTCCATCAAGGTAACCTTGTGGCCACACACAATTGCCATGATAGCCGCGGCGGCAAAGGCTGTTCGAGGGAGAAGTGAGCTACTTCGCAAGTTCAGGGACTCGGAGGACCCACATCCGGATGTGCCTGGAGGTCATCCGGGGTGTCCAGGAGCATCTGATGAATCTTGCCCATCCCAATCGGTTCACATTGCGCGGCCGTATTCTTTCTGAAGCTCTGCTGGAACACGCAGCATGGAGAATGTCGCCTGCGAGGCAGTAATGGTTAGTGGGCCTCAAGCCCTGTTTCGTAGACAACTTTTGCCCACTTGGCATTTGGGTCGGAATGTGAAGAACATTGCCAATGAACAGTTTCGGACCCGGGGGACACAGGAGGCGATTGCGGTTTTTGGTTAGTCTCAGGCATTGTTTGCGGACATATCCCGCGACCAGGATTGCAAGTAGCAATATCAGAGAGCCATTCATGAATTATCGTCAGACGATGGTGGTTTGTCGCGACTCGCGAATCATGCCACCAGGGATTATCTATATCGTGGCCAATCCCGATCTAATGCCAGAATGGTTGTATTGTGAACACTGGGCAGTAGGCACTGGTGGTACAGTATTCCCATCGATTCTGGTCAGCCGGTGCTGAATCGTGGTGGTGGCGACGCTAGTGCTGAGTCCTATTCTAGTGGGAAATATCAGATTTTTCGTGCACACAATGAATATCAGGCGTTGTAAGAGGTGGTTCACAAAAAATATGTGAGTATGCCAATGAAATAGGTGTATCGAGGGAGATCTTTGAGTGACGTATAATTCCTAAAACCCACCTGAAATAACGACCACCCTCCAATGATGGCGATATCCCTTCACACAATCATCTCTACGCTCTGCTCGATACGGCCAAGGAGCTTGGTATACGGCACACCTATGTTCACTTTTTCAGTGATGGTTGTGACACTGCCCCTAGTTCTGCAGCTGCCAGGGCCTTTTGGCTTTGTGAAAATGGCGGAATATGGCGAGCTTGCTGCCGTTGGAAGCTGTTATTATCCCATGGACCGCCTTACGTGCTGGGAGTACACCAAGATCGCCGTAGAGGGGTTGAACT
Source organism: Collybia sp. MG36 (assembly GCA_003313185.1). Classification (NCBI taxonomy): domain Eukaryota; kingdom Fungi; phylum Basidiomycota; class Agaricomycetes; order Agaricales; family Clitocybaceae; genus Collybia; species Collybia sp. MG36. Next base: position 13,234 of record QGOG01000416.1, read on the forward strand.
TTGTAAAGGGAGAAAGGCAAAGGCCACGGGAATATACGAGGTTTCCGGGCACTCTCTTCTACCACCCACCCCCCCGGATCGACAGCCTGGCTCAGTAGCTTCAAGTTGTGCATGATATCAAAATGGCCTAATGTCCATGTTGTGCGTAGCGTACATCAATAGTGGCCTCAGTGGAGGGTTGATAACCACAATCCTCCTGGGTCAATTCACCAGCAATCCGCACTCGAGCCGAACAGTAATCTTGATATATACGTGGCCGGTGCCCCTCAAGGCCTCAAGGCTCAGGCTAGTATTTCGGAACGATTGAGCGGATTCTTCAGCTGCAGCCAAGATGAGTCGGATAGATGACTTTCGCTGAGATTGGATCATCGTCGAAGGCATATTCTATGGTAATCATTCCAACGGCCATTGTGTAACGCTGAGATTCCTATTATCAATAGACGATGTGGCTAGACGGTCAATCACATTGTAGCTCGATCATCCCACTAGGCTACGTCGCCGTGACAACACAGCGAGTGGATGGATCCGCCCATGAACCGTGGAGCTTATTGGCGGACGATCGCAAAGGTGATGTGCAGGGCTTACGTTCTGTGGATTTCGGTCTCATGTATTCCCACACATTGCCCTTACGTTGGGAATTTGGCTTCTGCAATTCGTGGTTTGCTTGGTCTGGCACAGTAGGTTCGTCACCGAACGCCCTTTCGCGACCCCGCCAACGTACATGGATTCTCTTGTTTGTTCCCTTATCGCCGAGTCGTGGTCTAGTTGGGCTCCGGGAGTCCGAATGTTCCGGGAATTGTGATGCGCCTCAACTGATATCCCGCACCGGACGGCAGAGCCCCTCGTATTGTAGTTCATCCGGACACCCGGGGGGATAACATAATTTGGTTCCCGATCATTATTCACTACTATGTCATTCAAATTTCAGGCCCAGGCTCTAACCACCAAGGTTCGACCATTCTGACACCCCAAATCTCGACCCAAGACACTTTAAAAGGAAGAGTCTACAGCCATTGTTTCATAATCGTGTAATGACTATCACTGGGAATGGTTGAAATTTCAAGGGATAGGTTCTGGGCGTGCGGCTTTCATCATTCTGTGCATGTGGGTGCAGACACTGCAGAGGGTTGGAGCTGGGCGATTCACCCCGGACCCGGCGGAGATAGCCCATACAGGTTAGCCTCCGGCCTGTAAGGGAGAACGCGTTAGGGTGGAGAGTCGTGTGTTCTAAAGGTAAGCATACCTGACAGTGGGGCGCGCACCGCGCACTCAATTTTACCTCATCCATGTGTTAGTAATACGCACCGAGTTGGACACCGACCTGCCTTTCGCAGAGAAGTACCACAAAGCGTCTATTGATACATTATTCAACCTGCGGTGTGCGATTCAAAAGCCATTTTCATTGCTGAATAGTGCCACACATTGTATATGAGTGTTGGCTGCCTCGAATACGCTGCGCACGACACACTGTTCCCCAAGGTGAGCTTCAGTCCGCGGTCGTGTACACACCAATGCTTCTCCCGCACCCAGGAAGCTCATTTCCGCCACCCAGGACGTAACCACAATCCAACGTAAAACGCCGGGGTGCATTCTGTGTTCCAGAATACGCCCACTCCGAGCACTCCGTGGTGTGAATCCCTCAACGCCAGCTTCGGTTGTTGGCCATAGCTTCGCCCCCTCCATTCACCAAGTTCACTCCCACTTCCAACCCCCCGTTCGCACAGTCTTGCTATCCGTCACAAGGAAATATTTGCCTAGCTAATTTCCACCAGGCCTCTCTCTGGGTCAGAATGAGTAAAATGTACCCGTCTCCCGCTGCCTCAAAGTGGGATGACCACCGGTGCAGGCCATCCCTCCTGTCTGTCCTGTACTCACAGCCCCTCGTTCCTACAGGCCAGGCGCTTACGAGCTCACACCAAAGTGCTCCCAAGCCACACTCCAGCTCTCGCCGAGCCATTCATCCGTCGAGCCCGTCGTCTTCCATGGTTTTACAGACTTTGAGGTCGATCTGTCGTGGCCCATGGAATCCTCTCCTTCGCTCTCGGAACCTGAGCTCCCTCCATCAACACCGTCCCCACGTCCTTCTGTATCACTATCACAAACATCATCGGCTGCCTCCACTTCTATGACGCTTGGAAGGAAGACCACGGCGCCACGCCTCGCACCGATCGCGGCTGCGTCCATTCTTCGCGGGTCATGGCCACTCGCGAAGTATGCCGGGCGCGGGACGCCAATTGACCGCCACAGAATGATTGAATGGGGCGGACTGGCCGGGGAAAATGTAGGCGAGGACGGTATCCTGTTTTCCACCGCCCGCTCGCCATCCATGGATTCAGCCATGCGCGCATCGAGCCGCTCCGTGTCTCCTGACTGGAATTATGTTGCCTCAGCGTCTCAAGGACGGCGCTTGCGCGAGGCGTCCAGTAAAAGAACACTCGCCATTGATGAAACGATACCCGAAGCCATCCAGATCAAGGTAGACGGAATAGGCGCGGAAGATTCAGGAGAATGGGGTTCATTCGTACAGACAGTCCTCAGCTCTTCCCAGTCAACGCCAACATCCCAGCATCCCTCCACCCCTGAGGCTGTACCAGGGCGCGATACCACACTTGGACCTGAACACGAATCACCGGCGCTAGAAGCTGCTTCCCCAGAGCGAGTAGAGAAATTCAAGGTCTCGCGGAACACAGAGCAAGCTGAGCCCTCAGTAGAGGTGTTAATGTCACCAGAGGAGATCCGCAATCTCGACACCGGGCTGGACATTGACCTCAACCTGGACGCACCGCTCGATCTCGGGCTCAGCGTAAATGGACATACCGACTGGTCCCCCCCGCCCCCCCTCGCTGCCGCTGCCGCTGAGTCTGGCCGCGACTCCCCCTCTATTTATTCCCAAACTGACCCCCCCACCCCGCGCACATCGCCCCCGCCCTCTCTGCACGCCTCCGAGCGCGGGTCCGCCACAAGCACCAAGGCGGGTACTGGGCCCCTCGCCGACGACATCAAGACGCGCCCGAGACACTGGCTGCGGCATATCGTCCTTCGCCTGCGCCGGGTGCATAAAATGCTGGGCTTGTCCCATCGAAGTCGGATCTAATACGGCGAGATCCCCGTATGACCCGTCGGTCCTCTCTGTAGTCATTTCTTGTAACCCAACTATCCCGCTTTTTTTCTTCTATTACGATCATAACAATCTGATTGAACTACATCATGCCCAGGACTCGTGCGAGTGTATTCCTGCTACCTCCTTACTTTGCTTACAAACGGATTCTACATGACATTTTATATCCCATCATGGCGCGGCTATCCCACTCCTTTACCCCCCACTTCCCGCAGCTCCAGGTGTCGACCCACCTGCACACACTCATTTTTGTTTCTCCACAGTCTGTTGGCATTACGTTGCTCCTGAATGACACTATTATTTTACCTGCCACTGTGGGCGTCCACTGGCTGCCTTCAAGGAACGACAACAATCATGCCACTACGTTCTAGTACTTTCCACTCACCATCTATGCATTTAACCCAATGCAAGCAATCACAACGGCACCCTTCCAAACACCCACCTCTTCAACCCATCCGCTCCAGTCTCTTCCTTCCTCACCAGGGTATACCCCCCCACTCTGGGTATCACATGCGCCCACACGACCCAATACAAAAAGCCCAGCCCAAACACCGCCCATCCCGCCACAGCGTGCGTCCAGTACGGGAGCGCCTTGTACGGCTCGCCCCCCGGCGGCGGGCGCGTGAGGGGGACGATGAACAGGAACAAGTTTGCGGAGCCGAAAAAGGCCGCTGCGAGCTGCGCGCGGAGGCTGACGTTTGGCCAGTCTGGGTAAGGGCGGAAGGCGAGGTAGACGATCCCGAAGGATATGGCGGCGTTGATGACGGACAAGGGGTATGAGATCTGGATCGCTTGTTAATGATAGATCGTGTGTTTGCACGGCGGATGGCTTACGACGTTGATCACGAAATTGTATGCATCGCCTGGGGGCAGGGCAAATATGACAATTAAGCAGACGGCCCAATCTACGGCGGGAATCTGGTTGAATAAATGATCTTGGGGTTTGGGCGTGTCACTTACGCAGGCCGAGGCCGGCCAGTGGTGCGTTGAATGGGTGGTTCGAGCCCCATAATTTACTAAAGGGGAGGATGCCTTCCCGTCCAAGTTCCTGGTTAACTCGGCCCTGTGAGAATGTCTGCGAGATTTACTATGAGGCAACAAATGATCGAGAATGCGCCGTGGTCATACCACAGACAACACATTCCCAAGTGCTGAGAGCGCAACGATTGCGGAGAGTGCGCGTTCGGCCCTTGGACCGTATACATTTCTGAACAAGAGTGCGGCGACCAGCCGACCCGAGCTCGTGATCTCCTCCTTGGAGGCGCCAGCGAAATAAGCGACATTCGCGAGCATATATAATACGGTCACGACACCAATAGCGAGTGGACCGGCGATGCG
>QGOG01000419.1:0-21187 GCA_003313185.1 Collybia sp. MG36
ACATAACCGCAAAACCCGTGGGCCGAACACCGCAGGTTTACCTGCACCCGTGCTATTCCCTAGCTGCACTCACCCGGGCAGAGCGAGATGAAGAAGACTTTGCCCGAGGTCAAGCGGAAGAATGGGGCCGGGCTGGAGGGCTTGAGTTCCGGGGTCGGGTCGAGGCGGTCGTCGTCGTTATTAGATCGCGCCTTCGGGAGGCGCGATGGAGGGCACATGTGACGGTCTCAACTCTCCGTCGGCGTCAGAACCCGTTGGTCGTCGTCGCTTATCGATTGGGCCTGGTAATAGATGAAGATAGATAACAGATTAGAAGAAGGCTTGGCCTTGATATAAAAGAATGTACCCGTAGTGTAGAACGGGGAGCAATTAAATATTGTTAGAACTGGTCTATCTGTCTATCTTGAACCCCGTGTCACTACTACTCGTTCCGACGTGTTGCTAGTGTCACAGAATGCCATCTAAAGTTGTAGGTAAACACGTACAAATCATTTCGATTATCTTCCTTGATCCGTAGATAGTGGAGTTCACTCTTTCCCTCGTGAACTCCAGGTATGTTTAGTATATTCTACTTTACTTTATCTTATCTTAATATATATACTCTTTCCCTCGTGAACTCCAGTGTCGCCTCCCTCGGCCATCATCCGCCTTCTCTGCGCATCAGGCGCTTATCTCGCGCCCACGCTCGTTGAGGACTCGAGGTTTGATTACCAGTGATGATTTCAGTGTCCGTTGTCACGCGGGCGCCAAACAACCAACCACAACCAGTTGAAAAAGGCGGAACAAGCGTCAATTAACCCCTAATCCAGCCCCCTCTTGGACGACATCCTGCTTAGGTAGGGGGGGACGAGCATATACCATTCCCACCAAGATCCCGGATTCCGCGTCCTCTTCTTTTCCAGTCGGTGCCAATCTCATGGCAGAGCGGCTTAGCTTGATGGATCTTCCGCCCGAGATAATTTCTGAAATATTCATTCACTGCCTTCCGTGGATGAGCCCGGAACCCCCGCGGGTGGTGTATTCCTTCCGACCTTGGGTAGTATTTGATCCACATAGCGCGCCACTGCTTCTCACCCGTGTCTGTCGTCGATGGAGGCTGATCGCAGAGGCGGTGCCCACTTTGTGGACAAGACTGCCGACTATACGCACCAAATCATTGGAGTTATACAAGTTGTATATCAAGAATTCTAGGGAAGCTCCGTTGTGGGTGTATCTTACTTCAGGTAATGCAGGGGAGAAGGTCGCGGACTTACTCGCCGCTCATTCACAGCGATGGGAAGATCTCACTCTCACTTTCAAAGCTCATTGGGATGAAATTGACAGCCTGAAGATGTTTGACCTGCCCACCCACCTCCCGTCACTGAGACATTTACACCTCCAACAAACCTACCCACCCCTGCATGCGGAGGCAGATATTTACTGCTTGCCTGAAATTATAGCACCACTTCTGAGAAGCGTCAGGATCTCCTCGTCCAAGGTTCTCGGACTCAATCTCCCGTGGTCGCAGCTTACCCATTACTCGGGAAAATTTGATCACCCGCAGGACGCCCAGGCATTCCTGTCGCTATGCACGAACCTGCAGGTCCTCCTCCTTAACAACCCTAGTCAATCATTCCATTCAATCGGCGAAATATCCCCGCCAACACACCTCCCGCGACTTCGTGACCTCGCACTGGTCAACGAGCGAGTTCAATTCAACTATTACCATTCACTGATTGACTGTCTTGTCTTGCCGATCCTTGAGACAGTTTCCATTGGCGTTGATCGGGATCACTCAGTCCTGGAAGCGCTGTGTCGATGTGTTGCACGATCGTCCCCCGGCGGGGTCCCTCATTTGCGCTCCGTAGAAATTCAGTGCTCGCAGACTCAGTGCTTAAATCAACGGAACTTGCAGGAATTGTCGCTGGTAGCTCCAGGGATTCAAGAGCTGAAGGTCTACCGGCCCAGCGCAGATGCGCTATTCGCCATGAGATTCCAGTCTACCAATCCGCTCCTCTTTCCCTGCCTCCAACATCTGACGCTGATCGACCCCCTCTTCAGGGCTCATGAGCTGGCCGATATCATTGGCTCTCGCTGCCATCCGCCACCATCCGACTCGTACCCGTGCATGAGACTGCGCCATGTTGAGGTCATGCTCATGGAAGAATCCGACCCGGCGATTCCCGCCATGAGCCGGCGCGGGATGGTCCAGCCACCCCACGAGGAATTCCAGGATGTGGCCGAATCATTCACAAATGATCCCAACTTCAGACAGATGTGCGACGAGCTCAAGTCTATCCTGACTGTCAGCTCTGTCAGCGTGAGTCCATTCCCATCTGAACATGGATTCCCCCAATGCTCAATGCGTATCCAGCCTGGTGCCCGGGAATATCAACTGCCGAGCCACTGGGACAAATCAATGGATGTGCGTGATTCGTGACTGAGATCCGTCTCGTGTTGACCTGGTCGGCCAGCCCCTGCTGTGCTTCCTTGAATTCTCAGATGCCGTCTTCAGATTCTTCGAGGACTACGAGGTCCATCACGCACTGCTGCTTTCCGTGAGCTACTCCGCTTCCACCATAAGTGTTGTTCTGATTCGGCACACCCACAGCGGCACCAGGCGGCCCTGCGATTCCACGAGTTCTTGCGCGGTAATCCCGGCTCGGATGGCCTGCTGCGAACACACCCACGATTTCTGGACCGCGCCGGGGCCCTGCTCGAGAGGTGGCAGCCCATAATCGACGAATATGGCAAGAAGGATAAATGGGTTGTCGAGTCTGTCAAAACATATTCGTCGGCCCGACGGGCTTGGGTATATAGACACAAGGTTGTTTATTGTGCATCTGGCTGAATTGAAATCGAACACCCTGACCATAAATTGTGCGCATGCGGTGGGGGTGCGACCTAGCCTGTGCGCAGATACGGTGCCTATTCATTTTCACGCTCACAATATATTTACCAGGCTAGTTTGTTCCACCCATGCCACAACACATTTGTTAGCATATACCCCCGCGCAGGATACTCAGCTCGGTTTCAGCCTTCTGGGTGCGATCATGCATTGTTTGAAATTATTTCCACTCACAGCCTTATCTCGTCTTTTTTTAGGATATACGACTTACTTGCTAAATGTCTTCAATACGTTGACGGTGGGGTTGGCTGTCGTCGCCTTGAGCTCCCCGCGATCGATGGGGGTAATCGTGGTATGCAAATGGATGCCCAAGCGCGTTCGCAAACTCCGAGTCATACCAGAAGCGTTTGTCTTGCAATGTCGTTTGTAAACCTACAAAAAGACGAGATGTGCGCTTCTCGACTTCATCCTTCCGATCACCTACTTTTCCTCATCAAAATTCTTTCTCTCGCTCAGTTATTCCAGTCTAGCAAGGCCACGAGTCAAATTTATCCAAGAATGGATCCGCGAGAACAACGGCGCCTCAGTCACTTCAGTTGCGCGAGCCAAGTTTTCTCGCGCCCTCTTCCTACCAGCTCATTTCTCTGTGGATTTGATGACTGTTAGCGAACCCCAGGGACTTGTACCTCTCTTCTACAGCGGTCTCGAGGGTACCATACAAAATACTCATTGGGCCAGTTCCAGAAAACATATTCCGGCCGCCACAGGCTGTGATAATCCGGTGGCGCACCCGGCAATGCGAACTCTCGGCTTGGGGAACACGAATGACAATGGTTCGCCATCGCGAGCATTTTCAGCACCAAGGCGTGGTTGCACTAATTTGAAGCGTTAGGACTAGATTTCGAAGCGTCCATGAAGCTCTGCTGTCCTGTCCTATGTGGAATCGTGACCACTCAAGTATCTTCAGTGAATCAAGTACGAGTAGAGCCTTCTGGGCTGTACATAGGCCAGCGCGTTAGTTGAAGCGTGGCAACATTACCCTCAGAGCACTTTGTAATTTCAACACACCCCCTCGCAATGTAGGCTCCATTGTTCCGGATGGGCCACAAAATCCAAGTTTGGCTCACGATGGGCGTCAACATCTTTTGAGGTTGGTGGCACAGTAATGTCCAGTCTGTTTGGGTGTTAGTGTACGACCAGGCCGGAGGGATGATTGATGAGATCTTGAGAATTCAATGACGTTGTCCAAGACTCAGGCTGTTGTCACGCGGCCTCGGAACAACTAACCACAACATTGAAATTGAGGTTCGAGTTCAACGTTCAACCGTTCATGAACCCAGCTCGTCTTGGACAATATACTATATCCCAACGATCCCCCCCTCCAGTCAATGCCAATCTCATGGCAGAGGAAGCCAGCCTGGTGGATCTCCCACCTGAAATAATTTCCGAAATTTTCGTTCACTGCCTTCCATGGATCAGCTCCTCGCAGAACGAGTTGTATCCTTTCGAACCCCAGATCGCGTATGATCCATGCGACGCGCCGTTGCTCCTCATGCGTGTCTGCCGTCGATGGAGGCTCATAGCAGAGGCGACACCCATCCTCTGGACAAGACTGCCGATGACGCGTCCCACCATGGATCTGGAACTGTATAGGATGCACATCAAGAATTCCGGAAAAGCTCCACTGTGGGCGTACGTTACCTCAGGGAATGCTGGGCGGGAAATCGCGGACATCCTAATCCCTCATTCACACCGATGGGAACATCTCACTCTCACTTTCAGAGCTCGCCGGGATGGACCCGCTCGTGTGGCAATAACCGACCTGCCCACCCCCCTCACATCGCTGAAGCATTTGCACCTCCAACAAATCTACTCTTCCTTGCGCGAGGAGGCGGATTTCAACAACTTGCCCACAATTGTTGCGCCACTCTTGAGAAGTGTCAGGATATCCTCATCTAAGGTTATCGGATTCAATCTCCCGTGGTCACAGCTCACCCATTACTCGGGGGAATTCGGGCACCTGCAGGATGCTCAGGCGTTCTTGTTGCTGTGTACAAACCTCGAGGTCCTCCACCTCCACAACCCCAAGCAATCCTTCGGCACGTTCAATTCAATGCCCTCGCCCATACACCTTCCACGACTTCGTGACCTCGCACTGATCAATGAGCAGGTCCAGTTCAACTCTTATCATCCCTTGATCGATTGTCTTGACTTGCCAGTTCTTGAGACAGCTTGTATCGGCGTTGATCATGGTCACTCAATTCTGAAAGCGCTGTGTCGATGTGTTGTGCGGTCGTCACATGGCGCTCCTCGTTTACGCTCCGTAGAAATTCAGTGCTCGCAGACTCGGAGCTTGACTCGACAGAACCTGCAGGGGTTGTCGCTGGTGGCTCCGGGCATCCAGGAGCTGAGAATCACCCGGGCCAACCCACAAGCGCTGTCCGCGATGAGATTCTTTCCCATGAATCCGCTATTCTTCCCTGACCTCCGACATCTCACCCTGGTTAACCCTCTTCTCAAGAACCACAGGCTAGTTGAGATCATTATCTCCCGCTGTCATCCACCATCCGGGTTGGAATCGTGGATGACTTTCGGCCTGCACCGTGCTGAAGTCATGTTCGTGGAAGAACCCACCCCGATAACCTTCGCCATGAGCCGTCAGAGGATGATCCAGCCACCCCACGAGGAATTCCAGGATGTGGCCGAATCATTCACAGATGATCCCAACTTCCGACAGATGTGCGATGAGCTCAAGTCTATCACGACTGTCAGCTCTGTCAGCGTGAGTCCATTCCCATCTGAACATGAATTCCCCCAATGCTCAATGCGTATCCAGCCTGGTGCCCGGGAGTATCAACTGCCGAGCCACTGGGACAAATCAATGGATGTGCGTGATTCGCGACTCTGATATCTCTGGTGTTGACCCGGTCGGCCAGCCCCTGCTGCGCTTCCTTGAATTCTCGGATGCCGTCTTCAGATTCTTCGAGGACTACGAGGTCCATCACCCATTGTTGCTTTCTGTGAGCTCCTCCACTTCAACTATGAGTGCTGTGCTGATCGGGACGCATCTGCAGCGGCATCAGGCGGCCTCGCGATTACATGGGTTCTTGCGCAGTGGTCCCGGCTCGGATGGTTTACTGCGAACGCACCCACAATTCCTGGACCGCGCCAGGGCCCTGCTCGAGAGGTGGCAGCCTATCATCGATGAATACAGCAAGAAGAATCGATGGGTGGTTGAGACCGTTGAAATATATTCATCGGTCCGGCGTGCTCGGGTGCATGCGCACAAGGTTGTTTATCGTACATTTGACTGAATCGGATTCGAAAATTCCAGCCATGAACTATGGGTAGCCCGCGCGCAAATAAGGTAACCACCCACCTCGTGCTCACAGTATCTTGCCCTATTTAGGATCGACAGTTCGTCTGCCAAGTGTCTTGAGCGTGTCGTACGCAAATAGAGGCCTGAGCGCATTCGCAACTCCAAGTCATACCCCGAAGCGTTGGTTCCACGGTATTGTTTGTAAATCCACAAACAGGCGGCCTGCGCGCCTCTCAATTGTGAGAGGACTTTCGCGTTAAAATCTCGTATGAACTCGCGCTCCTGGCCCACGCCCTCCCAGAGCGGGCTGGAGTGGTGATGAAAGATCATGAAAGCTGCGAAAACGGTCCAAATTGTGAGTTGGTGTCCAATGTCAACGTGTATGCCGACCTGTGGCAAAGCTTGACGCTATATGCGTCTCACAATTACCATGTTTGGATAGAACATTCTACGCAGCTCAACTTTCAATGACAGTTATTCAAATATGTTCGTGATAAATCGCCGGTTGAGCCCGCACAGTTCATGATCACAATACTCGATCTCGGTTCAGTCTGATGTACAATAAACAACCTTGTGTGTACATTCCTCAGCCTGTCGGGCGAATGAATACGTTGTGTCAATCGTTTCAATCACCCATCGTTCCTCCTCCTCATATTCGTCAACGATGGGCTGCCATTCGTCGAGGAGAGCCTCGGCGCGATCTAGGAATTCTGGTCGGTGTGTGTCGAGTAGGCCACCCGAGCCGAGATCACCGTACAGGAACCCCCATAGTAGTAAGGCTGCTGGATGTCGCTATGGATTTGTGACGATGACTACAATGCTGATGCAGCGGATAGTAAATGGCTCACAGAGAGAAGCAATGGATGATAGATCTCATAGGTTTCGAAGAATGTGAAGACGGCGTCCGAGAATTCAAAGAAACATTGTAGCGGCTGGCCAAATGGGTAAATATATGCAGTGGGAGGAATTCGCCGAAGAATCACGCACATCCATCGACCTACCCCAGTGGCTCGGTAATTGGTATTTCTCGGAATTGGGCTGAATACACGGTGAATATTGGAGGGATCAATATTTGAGGGGGAACGGACTGACACTTATTGTGCGAACAGTTAGAATCGACTCGAGCGCCTCGCACATCAGTTTGAAGTTGGGATCGTCCGTGAAGCATTCAGCCACGTCCTGGAATTCCTCGTGGAGTGGCTGGAGCATCCCAAGCCGGCTCATACGGAGGGCTGTCAGGCTGTATTCTTCCACACTGGCACGTCCAAACATGACCTCGACACGGCACAGTCTGGTATGTGAATCCAAGTCAGATGGTGGCGGATGGCACCGAGACATGATGACGCCAACTAGCCAATACCCCTCGACAAGAGGGCTGATCAGCGTGAGATGTTCAAGACAAGGGAAAAGGGTTAGATCGGTGGGGTGGAATCTCATGGCGAACAGTGCATTTGAGCTGGGCCGACTGATTCTCAGCTCTTGAATCCCCGGTGCTACGAGTGACAGTTCCTCTAGGTCCACTTGGTTCAGGGTCCGGGAAGATTGAACCTCTACGGAGCGCAAACGAGGGACCCCGTCGGGTGACGACCGTGCCACGCATCGACACAGCGCTTTCAAGATTGGGCGACCGTGATCAATGCTGATGGAAACCGTCTCGAGGACCGGCAGAACAAGACCGTCAATCAGGCGATGATAATTGTTGGGGTCAATGCTCGCATTGATGAGTAAGAGTTCATGTAGCCGCGGAAGGTGGATTGGCGAGGGCACTGCCCCAGACCCACCCATGGATTGGCTGGGGTTGCGGAGGTGGAGAACCTCCAGATTGGTGCATAGCGACAGGAATCCCCAAGCATCCCACACGCAATTGAATTCCCCCGAGTAATGGGTGAGTTGCGACCACGGGAGATGGAGTTTGAGAACCTTGGACGAGGCAATGCTGGCACTTCTCAGGAGCGGTGCTGTGAATTTGGGCAAGCGGTAGACATCCAAATATGTGTGCACGGTGGGAAAGGTTTGTCGAAGGTGCAAATGTTTCAGCAGTGGAAGCTGGGTGGGCAGGTTCGACATTGCACTTGCTCTCATAAAAGCACCGAAATACAGAGTAAGGTGTTCCCATCGATGTGATTGAGCGATGAGCACGTCCGCGATTTCCCGCTTACCGTCGCTAGAGACAAGATGTGTCCACAATGGAGCATCTCCAGAATTCTTGATATACATCTTGAATAGCTCCAGAGTCCGAGTCCTTTTTGACCATGTATTTGGCGGTCTTGTCCACAGCGCGCGCGTCGCCTCTGCAATCAACCTCCATCGACGACAGACATGCATGAGGAGCAACGGTGCGCTGCGTAGATCAAACACGATTTGGGGCTGGGTATTTTGGAAGGGATCATCGAACTCGGTCTGCAGTCTGCTCATCCACGGAAGACAGTGAATGAATATGTCGGAAATTATCTCGGGTGGGAAATCCGCCACGCTGGGTTTCTCTGCCATGAGTTCGGCGTCAACTAGTAAAAAAGAGTCGGAATCGGTGAGATATGGTATGCGCTTGTGCTTCCTGCTCAAGCACGCAGTAGTATGTCGTCTAGGCGAGCTGGGTTAGGGAAGAACGAGGGCCGATGAACTCGAGCTTCAGTTTCAATGTTGTGGTTAGTTGTTCAAGGTTGTTCGGCTGCGTGAGCCAACTTTTTCTTTTTTTGTCTCCACGTCGCTCAACTTTCCAAGTCATCACGATCGATAGAACATGATTTTAAAAATCATTCCATTTACGGACCCTTCCGTTACGACGGTTATCTGAGTCGTCAAGTTGGGTATATCGGTGAATTCAAAGTGCTCTGAGGGCAGTGGCTTCAACCAACACGTTGGCTTGTGTGCAACCCAAAGGATCTATTCGAGTGCCAATTGAAGAGATTATCCATCACTTGATTCCGCCCAACCCCGAGCCGTTCCTGGCCGGCGTGCGATTCGTCGTCATCGGCACGAACCTCCACATCATCCTCGATCACATAGCCACACATTTCGAGTATATTCGCAACGAGGCTCGTTTGTGAAATCTACAAAAGGCGGTCTGCGCGCCTCTCGAATTTTCATCTCCGAGTCTTTGATCACTCATTCTTCTCCGGCTCGGCCGTTCTCAAATGAGCCCAAGGATAATCATTCCCTCGTCGAAGATCCGCCGTCCGTAATTGCATCGGGGTTCGATTCGTGCTACAAAGTTACCGACGCACCCCGGCCCCCGATATAGGGTGCAGGTTGCCATTTGTTGAGAAGGGCGCCGGCGTGATCCAGGAATCCCGGTCGGTGGGTTCTTAGGAAGCTGTCTGAGCCGGGATTACCGTGCAGGAACTCATGCAATAGTGGGGCCGCCTGGTGTCGCTGTGGGTTTGTCCCAATCAGTAAAGTGTTTGACGAAAGTGAAATAACTCACGGAAAGCAGCAGTGGGTGATGAACATTATAATTTCAAAGAATGTGAAGACGGTTTCCGAGAATTCAACGAAACACAGTTGTGGCTAGCCAAACGGATAAATATGGGGAAGGAATTCATCAACGAAATCACGCACGTCTATCGATTTACCCCAGTGACTTGGTAGTCGATATTCTCGGGAACTGGGCTGGGTATATGTGAGGCGATGGGGATCAATACTCGGGCGGGCACGGGCTTACATGTATTTTGAAAACGGTCAGAATGAACTAGAGCTCCTTGCACATCCATTTGAAGTTAGGATCATCCGTGAAACGCTCGGCCACGTCCTGGAATCGTTCGTGACGTGGCTGAATCATCTCGCGGCGGCTCATGGAGAAACGCGCCAGGGCAGGGCCTTCCATGAACATGACCTCAACATGGCGCAATCTGACACGTGAATCCAGGCTGGATGGTGGCGGATGGCAGCGAGACATGATAACATCGACCAGCTGATAATCCTGGAGAAAGGAGTCGATTAGCGCGAGATGCTGTGGGTTGGGAAAGGGAGGTGGGTCGGTGGGGTGATACTTCATCGCGAGCCCTTTTGGGCTGGGCCGGCTGATTCGCAGCTCCTTGATCCCCGGGGCCACTAGAGACAACTCTTGCAGGTGCGGGTGGTCCGTGAAGCACTTAGCCACGTCCTGGAATGCTTCATGGAGTGGCTGGATCAACGCGCCACAGCTGACGGTGAAACTAAGACAGTCAATGAATATTTCAGATTATCTCGGGTGGAAAATCCACGAGGCTTGTTTTCTTCGCCATTTTGGCATCGACTAGAGGGAAGTCGTGCATTATATAAACCTGCGCTCCTCACCCTAAAAGGCGAGCAGACTTGCGGCATGCCAAAACGAAGTTGTCGGTTGTCTGGTGTTTGGTGTCGACGGCGTGACAACGTCTGTCAACTTGAACAAATTTCCGACTATAGCAGTGACTTTCCATATCTCGCCGAACAGCTGAAATTATCATATGTACAGATAACCTGATGTCATATGTATCGCCCAACATCGACCACCGCATCGCATAACATCGTCCGTGCATGCCGGACATGATCCAGCTCCGAAACCTCAGCCTTGAAATAACAGCAACATCACCTGGTTAGTAGTGGGCCAAGCTCGAACCTGTCGGGTCCAATAGCTGGCTTGGTGCTCGTCTATTGTGGGACTGGATATGGGGCAGTGCTACTACACTGACCGAACAACCAGGCTCCGAATGTGCTCTGGAATCCAATAATAACGACAACCGCATGTCGGTGCCAGATGCAAAGCGATGTTTTCGTGTAAGGATTTTTGTTCGCGCGGCTATCTCAAGTGTGACAGGGGCAGTTTTAGTCCCTGCGGTGCAGGCTCGGTTGTACTCAAACGAGCCCGAGAATAGCTGTTCCTTCGTCGAAGATCTGTCATCCGAAATGGTCCTGGGGTTCAATTCGCGCTATGAAATTGTTGACGTGCCCCGGCCCGCCATGTCATGTTTATTTCTGGAACTGTCCCACCCCCGGACTTGGAGGCGCCCAGCGACAAAGTGGAACAAGGCGATGATTCTTGATCACTTCTGGATCTCGATGGGAGTGCGGTTTGGCATCTTTGTAAGCTGGATGTAAAAAAATCGATTCTCACTGCGATTAGGCGCTAATTTGGAGCGCATCCGACCGGATAGAATGTATATATTCAGCTCGCCCCATTCAAGCCTATCTATGTGTTTTTGGTTAGTACTCGGGACGAAGCTGCTCAATTCCTCAGCGGCGTCCCATGGGCGCCTTCAGGTTATATTTAGCGCTCAACCAAAGGCCTGACCCCCGTCCTGACAATCTTCTTCTTTGAAATCAACAACCGCCTGAGCATTCCTCGCGAGCTGTCACCCCCGCAATCATCCGCACGATGATATCTTCCATATGATTTAATTATGGTCCCTCGCATCTGACAAACGCCGACGCTATTACGCGCTGAATCAACGTTCACCGATATTCTTCCTTGTTCAATCGGCGAACGCAAACCAAATCTTCTCGGTACATGACATATCGGAGGATGAACTATCCGGCTGGCCGAGCTCGAGCCCCATTCGACTGGGAGGGCGCCTCTCCGGACATCGGTGTCTGACCCGTCGACTGGTCCACACATGCATACCCAGTCAGATGAGCACTGCTTCCGATGGCCTCAAATGATGTAGGAAATCGCAACACCCTCTGACGGCTATATAACCCAGCTTGAGTCAAGTATTGCTTTCCAACAACCCAACTCATTTCACAACTTGTGGGTCCCAACTTCTAGTGTCTCAGCGCCTGCTTGCTCACACCTTACTTTTTTGACAGCCCTTGCAAATTCAATCAACTCGCAATGAAGGGCCTCCTCTCGATCCTCCTCCTCTCGACCGCCATGCTCGCCGCGGCCGCCCCTGCCCCCGTGGGCGACAACGTTCAGGTCGCCAGATCTCCCCAGACCACGACCACGACCGGCGGCAACATATCGAACAACAACAATCAGGGCAACAACAGCGGAAGTGTTGGGAACAGCAATTCCGGCAACTCTGGGAACTCTGGAAATAGCGGGAACAGCAACAACGGGGGCAGCAACGGCAACGGCAATGGGAGCAACAGCAGCAACAGTGGAAATGGAGGCAACAGCGGGAACAGTGGGAACAGCAACAATGGGGGGAACGGTGGCAATGGAGGGAACAGCGGCAACAGCGGCAACACCAATCAGGGAAATAACAACAACAACGGAACCACTGGCGGATTTGGTGAGATTGGAGTTCTCCCGTCGTTTTGGCACCTGACTGATTGAGGCGCGTGTTCTAGGTAACGGGGACGGGAATGGGATTGGGAATGGTGGCAATAACAGTAACACCAATACTGGCACCACCCCGTGAGTGGGGGGTGGCTGACTTTCATTTTTTCTACATGGACAATATGGATGTATCTGATTCAAGGGAATAATGGACATGTATGCGTGTAAATTGTTCAACGATTGTGAGGGCAACAACGGCGTGTGAGCTTTTCACCTTCGTCCTTCAAAATCAATAAGTGCGCAGCATCTCATTCTCAAGCTCGAGCTGGCGTCTCGTATACATGCCCGCTGTAAGAATCCGTTGAGGGATAGATATAGCACCGTACTCGAGCATTGCTGCGCTTGCTACCGCAAGCTAGTAGGTGTGGCCCACGAAAGTTTAGCAACCAATCAACCGAGTTGCGGACACGCGTGAGGCGAGGCTAGTGCTGAAACCAACAAAAACTTGTCCCCTACACTTCGCTATATGCGAGGCACATGAGTGAAGGCCTATATGGAGTAAGCTCGGCGACTCCTATGTAATAATACATGATATGAAGGAAGACCTTTCAGCAAGGAATGATCCGCTCGGCGCGGGAAGATCACCGCTGGAATCGGAACGGCGAGGTGCATATATCACACGAGAGTGAGCGAGCGAGTGACCAGGAACTCGAGTGGGAACACTGGAGATTATGGCCAGCGGCCTGGCGCGATCGTAGAAATGGAAATGAAATAGGAAATGACAGAATAGTCGATTTCTTTCAGCTGGTGCACGCTCACCAAAATGGACGCGAAATGATTTTGTGGGGTATACTTGTCACCCAAATCTCCATGAGATCTCATATTAAAAATGTTTGCAGTGTTGATTTCGTTCAATCGGATGTGCAATAAACAACTTTGTGCGTACATTCGTCAACCTCTCGGAGCAATGAATATGTTTGGTCAACCGTTTCAACAACCCATCGTTCCTGCTTGCTGTATTCATCAATCATGGGCTGCCATTTGTCAAGAAGGGCGCCGGCGCGGTTCAGAAAGTCCGGTCGGTGGGTTCTGAGTAGGCCATCCAAGGCAGGAGTACCGTGCAAGAATCCGCGTAATAGCGGGGCCGCCTGGTGGCGCTGTGAATTTGCCCGAATCAATACAATATGTATGACGAAAATAAAGCGCTCACAGAGAGGAGCAAAGGGTGCTGAACTTCGTAATTTTCGAGGAACGTGAAGACGGCATCTGAGAATTCAACGAAACACTGTAACAGCTAGCCAGATGGGTAAATATAAGCGGGAAGTTCGTCAAAAAATCACGCACGTCCACTGATTCACCCCAGCGGCTCGGTAGTTGATATTCTCGGGAACCGGGCTGGCTACACAATTTACATTCGAGCGGGCATAGACTTACACTTGCTTCATGGGCGGTCAGGACGGACTCGAGCTCTTCGCACATCTGTTGGAAGTTGGGATCGTCCGCGAAGCACTCGGCTACGTCCTGGAATGCTTCGTGATGTGGCTGGACCATCTTGCGGTAGCCCATGGAGATACTCTTCAGGGTGGTGACTTCCGTGAACATGACCTCGACACGGCGCAGCCTCATACATGAGTCCAAGTCGCACCGTGGTGGGTGGCAGCGAGACATGATGACATCGATCAGCTCATGACTATTGAGAAGGGGGTCGATCAGTGTGAGATGTTGAAGGTTAGGAAAGAGGAATGGATCGGTGGGGTGAAACTTCATGGCGAATAATACTTCTGAGCTGGGCCGGCTGATTCTCAGCTCTTGAATCCCCGGAGCCACTAGCGTCAACTCCTGTAGGCGCAGGTGATTCAAGCTCTGATTCTCAGAGCACTGAATTTCTATGGAGCGCAAACACTGAGAGACCCCGTCGAGGGACGACCGCGCAACGCATCGACATAGCGCATCCAGAATTGAGTGATCCTGACTAACAACGATGTACACCGTCTCGAGGACCGGCAAAACAAGATGATGAAGCAAGGAATGATAATCGTTCGACTTGGCATGCTTATTGGCCAATGAGAGGTCACGGAGTCGCGGGAGGTGCATCGGCGAGGGTGATGCGCTGAGAATGAGCGTGGACCAAGATTTTTTGGGGTTGCAAAAGCGGAGAACCTCGAGATTCGTGCATAGCGACAGAAATGCCCGAGCGTTCCCCAAGCCATTGAATGTCCCTACATAACGGGTGAGCTGCGACCACGGGAGATTGAGTCCGAGAACATTGGACGAGGAGACCTTGACGCTTCTCAGAAGTGGTGCTACAAATTCGGGCAAGCAGTACACCTCCGTCTCTCTGCGCCGGGATGGGCAGGTGTGTCGGAGGTGCAGATGTCTCAGCAGTGGGAGTTGTTTGGGCAGGTTGGATAGTGCTATGCTCGCGGGGTCGTCGGAATGAACTTGGAGGATAATGGTGAGATGTTCCCATCGGTGTGAATGAGGAGTGAGTATGTCTGTGACTTTCCGCGCGGCATCGCCAGCGGCGAGATAGAGACGCACCCACAATGGAGCTTGTTTGGAATTCGTGATGTAGATTTGATATAGCTCATGAGCCTTGGTGGACCATGTGATCGGCAACCTCGTCCACAGTGTGGGCGTCGCCTCTGCTATGAGCCGCCATCGACGGCAGACATGCATGAGGAGGAATGGTTCAGCGCGTGGATCAAATGTGATCAAATTTCGGTTGTTCTGAAAGGGATCAGGCCAGGTGTGCGGGTAGCTCATCCGAATCCACGGAAGACAGTAAATGAATATTTCAGAGATTATCTCGGGTGGGAAATCCATTGGGCTGTGTTTCCTTGTCATGGGATGCTGGCATCGACTAGAGAGGAGCTGCGCGATGAAAGAGTATAGAAACTCGCGCTTTCCGCTCATGCAGGTTGCCCCCCCTCAACCGGACAGAAACAGGTCAAACATGCGAAAATGCCAAGTTGGTTGTGACGCGTGACAACTCCCGTCACAGTAACAGGTTACAGCCGATCCCCCATGTCTCGTGACTCTCGTCCAGTAGCTGCATCATCCTTACAGAAAACCTGATGTTATATGCGTATCATCCGACAGCGGACACCGACTACCTCATAACATAAGCCAAATATGCCAACTCAGAAACCTCAGTGTCAGTGTCACTCAATCAGTGAGCCCAGCTCAGGTCCAATAGCTGGCTAATTATAGCACTGGGTGCAAGGGCGGTTCCATCAGGCGTGAAGGGAGCATACGGCCAGTCTATGTTAATGAGATACCTCAGAGGAAGTAGATGTAGCTGAAGGATTCATCAGTGGCCGAAAATGCGAAGATGATATTAAAACCACTGATTAAATGAGATAGAGAAAACAAGATGAGTACTGTAGACAAAAATTTTGATATCTCTTTCGAGTCAAGCCTTCAGGTTTGGGGTGAGAACCGCAGGGTTCTTCGGCCTGACGAGCGCTCCGAGACCCGCGAGGGATACTGAGTTTTGTTGCAATGGGTGGGTGGGGAAACCACTCCCGTTGACTCAGTTCTGGGGGAGAGTGGACGCACGTCTGGCTAAGCTGCCGGTGGCGGCTTTTGGAGTTGTTGCGGAGTGGTTGAAAAGGGAAGGTGGGCGGGTGAAAATTGTTATGCTAAGGGATGAGTCCGACTGAGCAGAGGTCGACGCGAGAGGCAAGAGATTTATCTCGCCTCTTCGCTTACTCATCACGTAGACCCAGTTTTGGGACCACGTCATGCTTCTATGGTATCCAAAACAAACACCTAAATGCGCCTCAGCACCTCCTTGATCGACTGCAACATTTTTCGTCACTTGTCAATCACTGGAGGGGCTGTTGCCCTGTGATTTATGGCCGACTCGGATGCCTTGCGCTTATTTGGTATTTCCAACATTCATTGACGACTGTAATTTGAACACTCAACAATCATACATAAAATGAAGAGCTCTACTCGATTGCGCCCGTGGCCATGACTTGGATTCCATTCAGGACCGAACAGCCAAGCTCCGAACGTGCTCTCAGGGAATCCAATAATAGCGACAATCACATCTCGGTCTTGGATTCAAAGCGATGGTTTTCACGTATGGATTTCGTTCCAGCAGCTATCTTAAGTTTGACATGGGCATTTCAGCCACCGCGGCTTGGGCCCAGTCGTACTCAAACGAGCCCAAGGATAATCGCGCCGAAGATCTGCCATTCGGAATGATACTAGGATTCGACTCGGATTCGCGCTACGAAGTCGCCGACGTGCCCCGGCCCCCGAGAAAGGACCCACATGATCCATGTCTATTTCTGATACTGTCCCACCCAGACGTGGAGGCGCCCAACCGAACATCTCATGGAAGTCGAATAGCTTGGATTCGGTGATTCTCAACCCTCGACATCTCGGGGGTGGTGTGGCTTAGCATCTTTGCTAGCTGGATGGGCGTCTGCCTTGCGTCGATTTTGCGGTCTGGACAAATCGACGCGCGGCTTTCATTTACGCCCATCTATGTGTCTGTGGCTTGTACCTGGAACGGCTCGTTGACGCCTTGGGTTTTTTAGCGCTCAACCGAGGGGCCGGCCCCCGTCCCAACAACTTGCTCTGGAATCAATGACCGTTTGTGCGTTCCTTGCGAGCTGTTACCCTCACAATCTCTCATCTCTCTGTCACCCTATGATAACCTCTTCCATACCGTTTAATTATAGCCTCGAATCTGACAAACGCGGACGCTATCACGCCCCAAACCAATGTTCACCGATGTTCTTCCTTGTTCAGTCAGCAAATGCAAACGAAATCTTCTCTGGTCACGACATATCGGGGGATGAACTATCCGGGTGGCCAAGCTCAAGCGCCATTTGACTGGGAGAGCGCCTCTCCTGGCATCGATGTCTGACGCGTCGAATGGTCCACACATGCACACCGAGTCAGATGAGCACTCCTCCCGATGGCCTCGGATGATGCGGGAAATTGCAGCCCCCTCTGACGGCTATATAACCCAGCTCGAGTCGAATATTGCCTTCCAACAACAATACAACTCCTCCAGTCACAACCTGTGCGTCCCAGCTTCCACTGTCTCAGTCGTCGCTTGCTCACGCCTGACATTTCCCGCCACTAGTTTCGCAAATTCGATCGAATCATCATGAAGGGCCTTCTCTCGCTCCTCCTCCTCTCGACCGCCATGCTCGCCGCGGCCGCCCCCGCCCCCGCAGCCGACAGCGTCCAGGTCGCCCGATCCCCCCAGACCAGCACCACGCCCCCAGACGGCGGGAACACGTCGAACAACAACAATCAGGGGAACAACAGCGGGAGCGTCGGGAACAGCAACTCCGGCAATTCCGGCAACTCTGGGAACAGCGGGAACAGCAACAATGGGGGCAGCAACAGCAATGGGAATGGGAGCAACAGCAGCAACAGCGGGAATGGGGGGAACAGTGGGAACAGTGGGAACAGCAACAATGGGGGGAATGGAGGGAATGGAGGGAACAGCGGCAACAGCGGGAACACCAACCAAGGGAACAACAACAACAGTGGATCCACTGGCGGATTCGGTAAGATTGAGTTTCCTGTCATTCTCGCATCCGGTTGATTGAGGCGCATATTCTAGGCAATGGGAACGGGAATGGGATTGGAAACGGTGGAGGTAACAGCAACAGCAACAGCAACAGCCCGCCCGCACCTCCGCCTCCGCCGCCAGCGCCGACCACGACGCAATCTCCGCGCCCCCCGATTTTCACGTTCCCCCCATTCCCCCCATTCCCGTGAATAGTCATTAGATCTATGTTTCCTCTTGTCTGATGGGAATGAAGTGTTGATTTTGATGTGGTAATCTCGTCCATAATGTGGGCGTCGCTTCTGCTATGAGCCTCGACCAATGACAGACATGCATGAGGAACGGTGCATCACACGGATCAAACACGGTCGGAGCTGAGTGTTTTGCAAAGGATCAGGCCTCAGGCCTCAGGTCCCATCTGCGAGGAGCTTATCTGTGGAAGATAGTTGATGAATATTTCAGAGATTATCTCGGGTGGGAAATTCATCGGGCCGGGTTGTCATGAGGATGTTGGCATCGACCAGAGAGGAACTGCACGATTGATACTCGGGCTTTCCACTCACGCATATGGAGGTGTCCAGTTTGTCTTCCAAGTTGCAAAATACGAAGTTGTTGTGTGTTGTGGTTGGTTGTCCGATGGTTGGTGTGCAAGTCTTGACGGCGTCGCGTCACAACTTCTGCCAACCCAACAGATTTGAAGCGTCCCGCGCGTCCCGACTCTCGATGTTACCCACCACCTATGTATCTCAGCATCCTGGCAGAAAAAAATCGATGTCATATGCGTATCACCACCAGACACTGACTTGGCCCCTAACACAAGCCAAGCATGCCGGTCCTAATTCAACCGTGGAAGCTCGATACCACTCTGCCAGTGAGCCGAGCTCGGGTCCAATAGCTGACTTGACATTCATTGTGACACCAGATGCAAAGGTGGCTCCGTCATGCTTGAATAGAGCATACTCAGACTGCATAGCCCAAATGCGCATCAGGGTCTCGTTGATTGACTGCAGCATTTTTCATCACATGTCGATCACCACCGAAGGTGCTATTGCCCTGCGATTTATGGCCAACGCCTACATTCACCGATTTGGTATTTCTAACCTTCACATGGTTAGCATTTAGACACTCGACAGCAAATTGGGATAGTGAACGCCCTCTCAGCACCCGTGGTCGGGTTCCATTCAAGACCCAGCCAAACTCAAATGTGCTCTTGAATCCAAGAATAGTGTCAACCGCATCTCGGTGGTAGATGCGAAGCGACGCTTTGGCGTATGGATTTTTGGCCCAGCGGCTATCTCAACCGCCCAAGCCTGGCATTTCAGCTCCCGCGGCTCTGGCTCGGTCGTTCTCGAATGAGCCCGAGGATCGTTCTTTCATCGAAGATCTGTCATCCGGAATGGTACTCGGGTTCAATTCGCGCTAGCCCCGGCCCGCCGTGCCATGTCTATTTTTGAATGTCCACCCCCGAACTTGGAGGCGCCCAGCGAAGTGGAACAAAGCCACCAACCCTTAATCCCTTCTAGATCTCGGGGGGAGTGCGGCTTGGCGTCTTTGCGAGGTGGATGCAAAACCGATTCTCACTGCAATTCGGTGAAGCGCTCCGCAACTAGGCGGATTGTATTCGGCTCCCCCTCGTTCAAGCCCATTTATGTGCCTTTGGCTAGTACTCTGAACGAAGCTAGCAGGCTCAATTCCTCAGTGGCGGCTCATTGATGCATTCGGGTTATATTTAGAGCTCGACTAAAGGCCAGGCTCACGTCCTCAACAATTCGCTTTGGAATTAATAGCCGTTCGCGCGTTCTTCGTGAGCTGCCACCCTTACAATCTCCCTGTCACTCGCGCGGTGATATCTTCCATACAAATCAATCATAGTCTCTTGAATCTGACACACGCCGACGCGTCACTACGCGCTAAACCAACATTTTATGTTCTTGCCTATCCGATGGGCAGTCCAAAACAAACTTTCTCGGGGCATGAGAGATCGGGGGATAAATTGTCCGGGTGGTCAAACACCATTCGATTGAGACGGCGCCTCTCCTGACACCGATGTCTGACGCGTCGAATGGTCCACACATCCACACCGAGTCAGATGAGCACTGCTCCCGATGGCCTCGGATGATGCGGGAAATTACAGCTCCTCTGACGGCTATATAAACCCAGCTCGAGTCGAGTATTGCCTTCCAACAGCAATACAACTCCTCCAGTCACAGCCTGTGCGTCCCAGCTTCCACTGTCCCAGTCGTCGCTTGCTCACGCCTGATATTTTCGCCACTAGTTTCGCAAATTCGATCGAATCATCATGA
Organism: Collybia sp. MG36; assembly: GCA_003313185.1. NCBI lineage: Eukaryota > Fungi > Basidiomycota > Agaricomycetes > Agaricales > Clitocybaceae > Collybia > Collybia sp. MG36. The sequence goes on from QGOG01000419.1 coordinate 20,173, forward strand.
AGGGCCTTCTCTCGATCCTCCTCCTCTCGACCGCCATGCTCGCCGCGGCCGCCCCCGCCCCAGCCCCCGCAGCCGACAGCGTCCAGGTCGCTCGGTCCCCCCAGACCAGCACCACGCCCCCGGACGGTGGCAACACATCGAACAACAACAATCAGGGGAACAACAGCGGGAGCGTCGGGAACAGCAATTCCGGGAACTCCGGCAATTCTGGGAACAGCGGGAACAGCAACAATGGGGGCAGCAACGGCAACGGCAATGGGAGCAACAGCAGCAACAGTGGAAATGGAGGCAACAGCGGGAACAGTGGGAACAGCAACAATGGGGGGAACGGCGGGAATGGAGGGAACAGCGGCAACAGCGGGAACACCAATCAGGGAAATAACAACAACAATGGGACCACTGGTGGATTCGGTGAGATTCTCTTCCTTCATGTGGAGCTCGTCAGTGGTGTTGATTCCTCGCCTCGTCGTCAGGGAATGGGAATGGGAATGGGATCGGGAATGGTGGAGGCAACAGCAACAGCAACGGTCCGCCCGCACCTCCGCCCCCGCCGCCAGCGCCGACGACAACGCAGTCTCCACGCCCCCCGGTTTTCACGTTCCCCCCATTCCCCCCATTCCCGTGAATAGTCATTAGATTTATGTTTCTTCTTGAGATGAATAGTTTGATGGGAATAGAGTGTTGATTTTTGTGGTACATTCGAGCTCGAGAATCTCTGTCAGAATATTCTCAATTTCGGCTGAGCCAGATGTGGCATGAGGATGTTGTGTGCATTTCTCGGCCCCTCGAACCGACGAATCTGTCTCGTCAACCGTTCCGATCACCCACCGTTTCTTGCTGTGTTCATCCATCAAAGGTTGCCACTTGTCCAGAAGGGCGTCGACGCACTTCAGGAAGGCGGGCCCTTGGCAGGCCGTCCGAGCCGAGATTATCGCGCACGAATTCGCGTAATGGCAGAGCCGCCTGATGGTGCTGTGAGTCGTCCAATCAATAGAGTGGCTAGTCAAAAAGATGA